>CAKOGP040001990.1:1532-11968 GCA_933822405.4 Cylindrotheca closterium
AATTGGGTCAGGCGTTGGGGAAGGCGGAAATGCCGGTAGCCCGCTTCCGCAGCCTTAATATAGCGGTCCACAGACCGACCATCAGCCAGTGTCAACCGACGTGGTTGGAAGGAAGGAGAGGTCACCGCTGGGGCCCCCAGAGTCGCTTCCAGGTCAATGTCAATCCAGAGTCCCCTGTGGTCCGACTTAAAATACTGCTGAAAGTCCAAGTATCCGCCTGCCGTTACACGGACGCCGTCAGTCACAAATATACCATCGATGGGGGTATCCGTCGTCCGACTTTGGGTTGTTGCTGGGTAAGGGCCCTGATGTTGGCGTAAGATGGCCTCGGTCAGGCCTGCAGACCGCATCTCTTGGCGGAAGGAAGAGGGAGAGTTGTAGGAGACATCTTCGTTTGCATCTAACCCAAGGAGAATCTCGCACCCTTCCGCTTTCCATTGTTTGATCAGGTCCACCAAATCCAGTGTGAGCTTATCACGGAGATCCATAGTCACCCCCTTGCTCAGCCAGTAATTCCGTTGGTAGTTCCAAACACTACCAGCATTGGTACCTTCCTTGTTCGGACGATATGCAGAGACCACCACAAGATCTAAGGGACCAGCCGGGGGCCCATCAGTCTGAGACTCCTGCTGTCGGATGTCCCTCCCCCGGATCTTGATCCATGAGAACCTGCCTAGCCCTGACTCATCTTTGCCGCCTGACTTTGCACGGCGCGCGACCTTGTGGAGTAATGTAGCAGAACATCCGCCCCATTGATGCGCCGAGGGAGTTGGAAACTCCTGGTGTTCGTAGTAAGACACTGAAGAGAAATGTCCCTGGGTAGTGAAGGACTTGACCCGATCAAACCACTTGAGTCCTCTGGGCACTGCTGACCATTGAAGGTTAACTTCAGCCAGCAGTGCAATGCCCACTCTCTCATCCGTCCAACACTTGAAAAGCCCTTTCTGTTTCTCATGTGTCATGGGAAATGGAAGACCCTGAACATTTTGAAAAAGGGCCCGGGTAACGCGAGGAGACTTCTGGCGTGAGTCATCGCCGAAGTAGTTACCGGGAGGGAGAGAGTTTAAATAAGCATCCAGCAAGGAGTGGGCCACCTGGCTGGATGTGTGTTGGTTGCGTAGATTTCGACCTCGGCCTTCCGTCAAACGCCGCAACCTTGCGTGACGGGACCGTTGGTGGGTAGGGACCACCGCCGGGGGGGCCACCCCCACTGTCAGCCGATGATGTTGCCTTGCTGGAGGAGGGGCTTGACGAATGGTGCTTACCTGTTACCGATGCTTGTTCCGCCATTTTGGCCTCCAGTTCAAGGATACGAGCGTCCTTGGCAGCCTCCGCATCCTTAGCTTGAGCCAGTTTTTCCGCCGCAGTCTCTAGTTCCGTGCAAAGGTCGTTGACATCCGCTTTCATGTTCTCCAATAGTGCTGCCATATTTGCCGCGCTGCCTACCGTAGCCCCGTCATCCATATCCTTTGCAGCTGGCATCGACAGGTCAATCGTGATGGTGCCCTCAAATGCTGGAGAAGCCTGCTCTGCCGCGAGGAGCTTCTCAATCCACTCATTATCATCTTTCTCGACTTGCTGGTCCAAATCGACGTCCCGCTCATACTCCGAGATTTCACGATGTTGGCTTTGGTCCCAGGTCATAGCGTTGGCAACCGTTCGATTATAGTGGTCCAAGCAGAGCCAGGTGCGGCATGTCTTCCGCTGATGCTTCAGGTCCTGCCATAACTCGAGGTGAGAAATAAGGAAGGCCGCTAGGTTCTTGAGAACTTCCTGTGCCAATGAGGCAAACTTTTGGCGCACCACAAACACATAGAAGCCATCGATTGGGCCTGGTAGAATCATTTGGAAGAGACCGGGGGCCCTGGTTAAGTTCCGCATCCATTGCCGCCAGCCATGCGCTGCGATCAAATGCCTCAGTGACCAGGGGCTGCTCAGATGCAGAAAGTTTTGCCCGAGCAGACGACGCCGTAGGAGGGTTGGTTGCTGACTGGGGTGTAGACTTCAGTGCCGGAGTGGGCCGTGGAAGAGGTGTGGGGGGAGTAGCCTGAGGCGTCTCCGTAGGTTTCTCAAGAGGTTGCTTGGCCCGGCAATGCTTAGACCCCTTGCAACTGGAACGCTTGGTGGATGAGGTGGGTAGAGTTGGCTGAGCTGTGGTGGGGGCAGTTACACTTGGGTTGGTTGATGGCGGTTCTGGAGGAGTAGAAGACACGGAAGGTGGCAATGGAGAGTCTGGAGTGTCGGCGTCCTGTGTGGCTGATTGTTCAGGCGGAGCAGGGGCAGGTTTCTTGACCGCTGGTATGCACTGAATCGCGTAGAGGAATTGGAGGAGGGATTTGCCCTTGCCCTGTTTGCAGTACTTGGGAATGAAGACCTTGGTCAGCATGCCTTGGATAGGAAACAATGGAGCCAGGGAGGTGCAGGTCTGGGAGGTAGTGTCATGGGTGTTGATGAGTTTCCCAATGATGCCATTCCACTGCCCCCCTGGTTGCGCGAGGTCACCGAGGTGTCCCTTCGTAATCGCCCCCCAGTCGTAGACAAACTGAGTCCGGGCACCAAACGGCATGTGACACTTCTTTGTCTCTGGTCTGAGCCATGCAAAGAGGGCCCGTGCCACTCTATCCACGTCAGAAGCAGCTACCCAAATGTGCCACGCTTTTGGACCCTTGGAGGGCATCCATTTTTGGCCCGCCGTACCGGGGTTCTGTGGCCACGCAGGTTCGAGGGCTATAGCTCGCTTGAAGGTGAAGTGACGCATGAGCTCGCGTTCAAGTGCCGCTCTCCCAATCCCCATGGGGTAGTTCAGTAGCCAACCGATTCGGACAGGATCACTAACTTGCAGCGGGGAACGGAAGACGCCTGCATGCGTGCCGGTGATCTCGAAACATTGACCCAGTAGTCGGGACATGTCGTCCAGAGAAGAGTTGTGGGCGACGCGAATGCGGGTGCGAAGAGTCTTGGAGCCGGGGTTCTTAGCGTTGTAACCAATTTGGGCGCCATTATTCCAGGACCAGTCAATGTAGGGCTTGAGCTTCTTGTAGGTGAGCTCCTCCACTTTCTCTTTAGAGGTCAGCCACAACTTCTTATCCCGTACACGGAGTTCGCTCACCGGAAGAATGACCAGGTCGCCCTCAGCGTTGTCCATAGCCATAGACAGCACCGAGACCATTTCTTCAGTGAAACACTTTTCAATATAACCACCTTCAGATGTGTCGCCATCCCATTCATAGTTGATTGTAGCGTAGAGGAACTGGGCGTTCGAGCGCGGGAGCCCAGTCAAATTCATCTGTGTCACCTCACGGGCTTTCATTTCTTCAGAGAGGTACTTGGTCCGAATAGCAGCCTTCTTCTGTGAGGCGGCAACATAAGTGAGTTGCTTCTTCACAGACAGAGGAGCTGACGGTCGAGGAGGGTTGGGAGGCTCAGTCTTCGACAAGTGAGAGTCGATCAATACTGTTGCCGAGGGGTCATTGGCCCGCTGAGCTGGGGCAGGTGACTTCCCCACAACCACTTCAGTAGGAGGTTGGTCCGAATTCGATGGTGCAGAAAAGTCTGGAGCCGACTCAACGGACTCCGACCCATCGTTGTCGGACCAATAAGCAAACTCGCCGTTGACTGGTTTATTGGTGGGGCTAATTACCGATGGACCCGTTGTGTCCATCATTACCGAATCATCCGTATCGGGGGCAATAGAGTCGCGAACTGGTTTTGGGGTGGCCTCCGGAAAGAACCCTCGCGCCGGAGAGCGAGGGTCAATTGGAGCTGATTTTCGTTCCGTTGATGGGTCCAGATCGCGCTCACGTTTTCGGCCCTTGGCTGCGGAGCGATGCTCAGCCAATTCCGTTACTACCGTCGTCGTGTCGGGGTCGGTCCACGGGTGGCCTAGAAGTTCATCCGCAATGGCCCAGACTTTAGCCAGAGGACGTAGTTCCAGTAGTAACCAAGGCTCGATCTCCAAAGTAAAATCCCAATACCGATTAAAAAACGTAGTGTCCTCCAATGGCTCGTCCAACGGAAAAATCACCAAAGGATCCTGGACCGCCAGACCGAGGATTAATCTTCGTACATATACCACTAGCTCACGATCGTTCCCAATAAATTCGTCCTTGATGTCTCGGTCAAGCGCAGCTCGAATGCGTTGCTCGACCAAGTCCCAATCCCCATCACAAATCTGTAGTAGCTTCTCGGCTGCTTCCTCCCAGGATTCAGTCGCCGGAGGGTCTACGAAATTTTCAGAATACCCTTCGCACCAAGGCCAGCGGAAATCGGGCTCGTTCTCCCATGCCGAGAACAGCTCATTTCCAAAGACCACTTCTTTTTTATTGTTGCGTTGACCACGAGCACGGTAGATTGTGCAGAGATAGGCAAGGGTTTGCAGGTTCCACTGAGACGAATCGATGTTCTGGACAATGCGATCGTACTTCAGTGGGTTCTCGACCTCCTCCATCTCGGTGTCGCTGTTGTTGTTGACGATGGGAGGGTCCAAATCGTCGGATTCCTTTTTCGATCGAATTTCGGCGGTTTCGGCTCGGCTTTTTTGTGAAAAACTGATGCGACCCTGAGTAAGAGCAGTAGAATTAACAGGTTTAGCAGCGATTGCCACTTTCTTGTTGTTCTTCGACTTTCCCATTGTCAGTTTTGATGCAAAAAGGAGGAGCGAGTTTCGTTTCGCTACAGAAAAATCGTGTAGGCGAAGTACCGAAAGTGATGTTTTGACGACCTGGAGATGCGCGTTGTTTTTGTATTTTTGTTTTTTCGGAATATGATACTCCAACTGATATTGTACAGGGCGAAAACGGCGAGACCCTTGAACGACCGACCAATCACGAACGGCACGTTGAGTTGTCTTCTCCAGGGTGCGACGAGCACATTCAATACTGGTTCTCCATCGACGAGCAAGTTGATCTGGCTTGATGAGGTAGGATTTTCCGGAAGTTTTCATCAATCGAATTGTCAAACTGTGTACGCCACATACGACATTGTTGGTGTCCCCTAAAACTTGCGGTAAACGGTCAAGGCAAGCAGCAGTTGTGAGCGTTGAATCAAGTCGAGTGAAATGTGCGAGTTGGTGATACGGTGCTTGATAGTCAGCATCAATCTGTTGTTGCAGAGCTTCTTCTTGGCGCCGAGAGTCAGGATCATAAGGCTGCCAAGGAATGTCTGCAGTCATCCAAATAGGTTGAAACTCCATTATATCGCTGACCTCTTCATCTGTAGGTTGGCGACATGTAAAGTAGGAAATTGGTTTGTTGAATAGTAGTGGGATCCTTAGACCCGATGTCAAAATAACATGAGCTTCTCTGTTTCCTTGTTCAAGCCGCAATCAAATTAACGGCACGTCATCTACCACCACTACATTGTTGGCACACAGTTGATCGACACAGAGTAGGTGCGATCCTAGACCAGGGATCAGAAGCACTTCACAGAAATGCAGACAGTAGGTTCAATGATCAAATGGGCAGTCATAGGCAAGACAGACATTTCCAATTCGAACATCGTTGATTTTTAAACCATTGTGAAAACCGGTGACATTGATTGACTGAGAGGACGTCGAAAGGACGCAACATCCATCAGGATCAAAAGCACATGTATCTGCGTGAGAGTCCAGTTCACATCGGTTGGTAAGAGTGCTTGTGGATGATAGCACCAATACCATACAAGAATTTGGGCGAGTGCTTGTGAGCGATCCAATAGATGAGGTTCCTAGTCAATCGCGCCCACCATTGTTGCGATGGCGACGACTCATTCCTGCACCTGCCCCACGCCCATCATTGTTATCTTCTTCTTTTGTTTCTTCTTGATCAGCTCGTCCATCATGGACAGCGCTGATACCACGACCACGACCACCAAGGCCTTCGCGGCCTCTTCCGCCACGACCACCACCACCATTGCGGCGATTGTGACGCATCTCTAGACAAATATTTCGTTCCTCTTGTGTAAACTCCTCTCTCCAGATTTGATTTGAGTAACCTCCATCATTTAGTAGGATACCATTGCGGCTAAAGCGATCTGGAACATTTGATTGCAGGCGGTTTGAGGCGCCATTTCCTCAGCCACGGCCTCCACTTCTCCCATCACCACCACGTCCGCCACCACCACCTTGTGTGAAAGCAGCAAGTTGTCGATTGCGGCGCTGGGTGTTGTCGTTACCTGCAGCTAAGACTTGTGTTGTTAAATTATCGATGGCACCTTGGAAATTGGAGCGGAGAACGGCATCTCCTGTAACATGTGATCTTCCATTGGAAAGTGAGGAATCTCCAACAGTTTTCTTGAGAAGTACGTCAACCTTATTTGCATCAGAGCGTGGATCACCGTTCAACTCGAGGTCGTTGAAGGCTCCAATAAGGCGACTGATAAAAGAATTCCAAGTGAAGCCCCGAGCTTTACCGTTCCAGTGAACTGTTGCAAGGACACGGACAGCAGCTTGGCGTTCATTGGTGAAGTGCCCCCTTCCACGATACTGTGCAAAAAGAGCGAAATAAGCAGCTCGGCCATTCAAAAATGGAGCAAATTGACGAACGTGATTGTAACATCTGAAACAGTTGCCTTGTGCTTTTGGGTGTCATGGAACTTGTCCTATATTGTCCAGTACTTCCCCCTTAATGCTATAGCGATATTCCCTTAATTGACAGTTTAATTGGGTAAAAAGGACAAGGACACTGTGTTTTTTATTACCACCCCATGTGAAGCCTATGTGATAGATGAGAACCCCTCGTCCTTTTTATGACCAGGAAATTGTCTTTTTGAGGTAAAGAACCTTCTCATTTTTGGAAAGTTCCCATTTGATATTGTTCAAGGGTTGCGATTTGCAATCATGACCGTGACAGTGGTCGCTATTGCTTGACTACTTTACCCCACAATACATTGTCGTTGTTGCTTGATTACTACAGACTCATCAAGCCATCTCTGAGAAGACTCCATCCAGCAGAAGAGAAATGGCATCGCCCCAGGTAAGGTTGATTGTGATATGCTGTGATTGTTGATCATGTTGATGAAACAAGTCGCTCATGTCTTGATGTGGTGTGCATTCAACCAACATTACACAGTCCTTGTTGCTTAATTACTACAGACTTATCAAGTTGTCATTGCTTGATTATTACAGACTTATCAAGCCATCTCTGAGAACAATCCATCCAGCAGAAGTGAAATGGCGTTGCTCAACAACGTAAGTTTGATTGTTGGATGCTTCCATTGTGCATCATGTTGATGAAACAAGTCGCTCATGCCTTGATATGGTTTGCATTCAACCAATAATACACTGGCAGCGTCACTTGATTACTACAGACTTATCGGGCCATCTCTGGGGCGAATCCATCAAATAGAAGAGAAATGGCGTCGCTCTAGGTGTGCTTGATTGTTGTATGTTGACGAGGATGGTCACAGTGGTCTCCACAAAATCGGGTTCGTCTTGGGGATCTGGTCTGAACTTGAAGGGGTTGGTTGGATGGGGCAAGGAGATATTCTCACCGTTGGGACCCGTCACATCTTGGTTTGTTAGAAGCTCATATACACAATCCAAGAAGGGGCGGATAAAGAGACTAGTAGGCCAATTGTCAGGGAGCCAGTCAATAATGTGTTCCTTGAAACCATTGGTCTTTTCTACCCCCAAGTGCAGTCAAAACTGAGTAAACAATTCAGACCGAGTGGTCGGGTTGGACAGAAAAAGATTAAGCTCTTTCTTGGTCGCTTTGTGGGCCCATGCTTGAATGTCAGAAACAGAGGAGGCTGACCATCCTTGAGACGAAGGAGGTGAAGGTCAGCTTCCATTTTGGTGCTGATAGATGGTGGCATGAATTTTCGGTTGTACTCTTCTTGTTTCAGTTGGTCCAATAGGTAGTTGGAAGAATCAGGATTGGGGATGTTGTGAAGAGGTGGTTGGGGGGCATGTGGATCATCCACTTCAAAATTAATAGTTGGCAATGTAATATCATTAGGAAGATAGTTAGCCCCATACTGGGATCCTACATCAAGATCCATTACAAAGGGCCCATTCGGATTGTTCCTCGCTTCTGACTCTATGGAAAGTTCTGCCGATTCCTCCTCCTCGTGGTCATCATCATACTCAAAGTTGACAGATTCTCCATTGTCTTCTGTTTGAAAACTAGGATCCAAATTGTCGTTGAGATGGGAGTGGATGTAATTCCTCAGCCCTTCCTGAGATACTTGAGGTGGAAGTTTAGATGGGCATGTCTGGCTGTTGATTTGTTGGTTGCTAAGCTTGCTTTCTGGAGCAGAATAATGGGCAAAAAGAGTCTTTGACACAAACTCCTGAAAATCAGCCAACAGAGTGGCTTCCCGAAGCATTCCAAATGACCCCTTCTTCTTTTCTGTCTTGTTCTTTTCTTCTTCCATGGCAGCAGTGTCTTCTTCTGATCCACTGTCAGGTTCGAAGCCTGGCATAATATCAGTAGGGCTAGTGATATGGCTTACAGAGTCCCCAGCTCGAAGGGGATTGGAATGGTGATTAGCTTGGAACACATCAGAGTCTTTAAAGTCAATCTTGTCAACAGACTAAGCCCTGGCAAAGCAGGGGTCCTTCTTAAAACCTGGTTTTGCGGTTGACCTAAGATGTTGTGAAAGACCTGATGAAGTAAGCTTCCCTTGTTTGTTGCTATATTGCCCCTTGAAGTTTCTTTTACAGCATAGACACCGTAGTGGAACATCTCCGTATTTGGGCCTCTTGCTTTGTGGTTCAGTATGGTGGCTTGCCATGACAAAAAAGTGCCATAAGAAGGAGTGCGGGGAGTGATAAAATGCTGATCAATAGCCTTTTTGTCCATGGATTGTGAAAAAAGGACATCATGTTGGGATGTGCAGGACAACGATGACCTTTTGGAAGAAAAGGACCTGACAACCAATGTCTCATGGTTGTCATAATGACTCTTGTGTGTCATTTGCCCCAAAGGAGTGTCAAAAAAAGGGGGCTCCTTGTGAAAAAAAGGACAAGGGACTTTTGGGAAAGACAAGGCATGCCGCAAAAAGGGCAGACCATGGGGAATTTTGGGCAATTTCTTCCTAAAAAGGTCATACCTACTGTTTCAGATGAAGCATCAGTTTCATGAGTGACGGCATGGAGCATAACCCAAAATTTCTGGCTGTTGCGACGGAACACAGCGCCAGTATGAGCAGCACGTCGGACAAGTTCTTCCTCGATAGAGCGAGTGCCATCATCGGCTTTGAGAAAACCAGGGTCACCGACGAGTGGAAGTGCAGAATTTTCACGGAAAATATAATCAAGGCGAATTCCACAGTAACCATAGGCAGTACGAGCCCAACTTTCAATGTTTTCCATCATGATTCGACCATTGCGATTGTTGAACTTTGGGGGATGTGGAGGAAGTGGGTAGGAGTTCCCTTCCATAAGATCTGGGTTTTCATCATAGAATTGACCAATAAAAAAGGAGATTTGGAACGGTTCCAAGTGCTGGTGTATGGGTTCTTTGAACCAAAATGAGGAACTTCCCATATTTGGAGATGTGATGGATAGTTATTGCTTTGCGAGCGGTGACTCTGATAGTTGCATTTGCATTGTTGGTATCAGGAGCTCTTTGCATGGATTTGATGTCTTCACAAACTTGAGAAGTGGTTCTGTTGGCAAAGGAATCAACAGAGTCAAGGCCTTCAACATCGGTCATGTGTTGCATGAGAACGGGTCAAATAAGGAGATCGACTTCACACCAGTTACAAAATTGAATAACAGCAGCCATTGAGGATGCGATTTTCGTTTTGGCCTTGGAACCATAGCTGCATGTGGAAATTGACCTCCTATATCCAGAAAAGAAAAAGTAGAGGAGTTCTTGTCATTTCCAACAACATTTCCATTATCATTTACAACAGTATTCCCATTATCATGGTTGTCTTTGGTTGGACCAGATGGACTAGTCCCGGGACATGCAATGGGACCAGGAGCCTTAGGACCAGGAGCAGTGAGGGCTTTTGTCTTTACTCTGTTCCTATCTTTTGAAGATCGGAGTGCTTTCTTGACAAAATAAAGGGCTTTAAAGTGGTTGATTTTGTTCTTGTGGCGGGTCGAGGAAGACACAACCCAATTCTTGCTTGTCAAGAAGAAGGGAACCCGGAAGTAGATGTGGCATCCAAACCAATTTTGATTGGTCGCTGCATCATCTAGAGGATGGGATCTGCCCAACTTTCCAATCTTTTTCGAAATAAGCAAGGCTGGCTCCAGATTTGTTGAGATTTGGTTGGAACTTTATTAGTGTTCAATGCTGCGGTATGTATTATCCGGAGGAAACTCGCGATCGTTACACGTGCAACGGAACGAGGCTTTTTCGTCATTTTACAATAGTCTCAACCTCCACAATAACAACCATCTCCATGCTTGATACAAGGGGTAATTTTGCAGAGATGGCTACTCGATTGTTATCGTTAATGTAAGACAAAGCGACACCACGATTACGAGTGGACGAACTGAACGA
>CAKOGP040001991.1:0-11954 GCA_933822405.4 Cylindrotheca closterium
CACTCAGCAAACCTTGTTGTGCCGATTTCCAATCACTGATGTAGGTGGCCGGTGCTGCGAATGGAAAGTCAGGTTTTGCAGTTGCTGGGTGGAGAATTGACCTCAAAGTGCGATCAACTCTCTTGGCGTGAATCCTCCGAGTGAAACAATGTGGACTAGTCACTCCGGGGGACCGTTTGTCGTACTTTGCTCGGCCCGTGTACGGAATAGAAACCCAGTCCATCTTGATACCGATCGGAACTTCAAATTCAAATAGTCGCATCAGTTCCTTTGCATAAGCTGAGAAGTTGACTTCTGCAGGAATAAACGAGCATGATCCTATCTTCACAATTTCTCCATACTGCAAGGGAGAAGGGTAGCACCCAGCGCCTCTCCCCAATTGACGTAAGCCGGTATGAAGATAGTCTTGGACGGCCTCGACCGAGGCCTCAGCCGAGAAGCCGACGCGAATGCGTGTGCTAGTTTCTTCTCGCCCGGCTTGCTGTTGGCTGCCGCGTAGGGACAGTTACCATATTCCATATCACAGTAAGTCGACAGAGCGCGATAAGTCGAAATGCGATTACGTAATTCTACTGAGTTTCGAATCCAGAGATTCAATTGCTTATATGTGGTATCAGAGATCGGAAGAAGCTTCAATTCATTAGGGGAATTGTTGATGGCTTCCTCCATGGACGTTAGAACTGTTGACAAGAGCGCCTCCGCCACAGTTCCTGAATCCGACCCTTGATAGTCCACGGAGAAAGTTGTCTCAAAGATGTGACACTTGCCTGGTATCCCTTCCATGTTCACCTGAATGAGGTTCGAGATCCGTTCGGCCAGTGTTGGGGGGCGTTGAACGCGAGAAGGAGTTGATTCCGAGGGCTCCATAAAGGTCCCTGTACCTGCTGAGTCTTGTTTTGCCTTAAGTTTAGAAGAAGTCAACGGTAGAGTGTTGTCGTCCATGGCCTCATCATGTGGGTTCGCCCCAGCGGTAGTGACCCGTTCGTCATCCTCGTCTTCCTCCATTGCGTCGTCCACAATGTTCTCCCTGTCGTCAGTGTCGTCATCTTCAGTGTCTTCAGCCGACAACTCAGGCGCCTTGGGGGCATTCTTTTTCACCGCCACCACTTCAACCTCGTCAAAGTCCTGAATTCCACTACCTTCAAACGAATCATCATCACTTTGTAGAGGTGCAAAGCGATTTGGATTTTGCACCTGGTCCCCTTCGGAGCTGGTGGATTCGCGTTGAACATCCGTGCCCGGTTCATCAATAGAATACATCGGATCGTATATTTTTTGGATACAAGGAGGATCCGGTTCCTTCACTGATTCTCGATTTGGAGCATTGTTAATAGACTTCCCACTTCTTGTTTGTTTGATTGCGTCAACAATTGCGGATGGCGGGTCATCGTAATACTCCACCAGAAACTCATTAATCCAAGGATAATCAAACAACTTGGAGCAAATTAACCAAAAGCCCACCAAGGGATGCTCCAAGCGGAGCCGTGGATTGGACATTTCGCCGGAGAAGAATTGGTTGTCGTCCGGTTTGCCCTCAAACTCATCAATACCGAAAAAGGAAAATGGATTTTGTAAAGAAATCTGCATGGCCAAAATGCGTAAAGACCAGATTTCTTCAGACGGATTCACTTCCATCGTTTCAGTATCAAATGCCGCAATTAGGTACTGTGTCAATTGACTATTATCTGAATTCATCGATGTGAAAATGCGAGAGAAACGGTCTTCACAAGTTGTTGTCCCGGTATTGTCGTTAAACGGATCGTCATACCGGAGGCAGGGTTGGTTCCAAGCAGCAGGAAAACGTTCTTCCCATGCCATAAAAAGCTCGTTACCCGTATGGATACGGTCATGACGTTCCAATGCTTCGTCGACAGCATCTCCTGAATATAAATTCTTCATCCACCACTCTGACAGGTTTGGAACAATGCTGTCGTAATGTCCACTCCTGCGAGCTTCTCGTTCGGCGATTCGTTTCGACTCAATCTCATCAGCCATGCGTTGCGCTTCATTGTCGTCCATAACACGCTTCTCGTCAGTTTGGGTTTCAGATACCATCTTGGAATCGATGGGATCCCTGTCTTTAGGCTGTTGTAGGTCAATTTCCACTCGTTTCTTGACGGACTTTTTAGCCACAGGGGTTGTTTTCATCTTAGACACGCCCGACTTTTTTGTCATCGCCGAGGATGCCTTCGCGTTGATAGATTTGCCCATGGTGCGCCGGTGTTGAATGGTTGGCTTGGTGATATATTCGAAGTTTTCTACGTAAATTCAGTACTAGCGCTACGCAAGGCAGACTGGTTGGTTCTGCCGGAATGCATGTTGTTTTGTTTCTGAAATAATTTTTTCTATATTCCCAATCTGTTGGAAACATAGATTGTGCTGTGCTTCAAGGATAGCTTTACTGTCTTTAGTACTGCGACTTCCTTCTTTGGTACAAATATCAGATTTTAACTTGTTCTTCAATGGTTTCAATTCTCTCTCTCAATGATTGCGTCTTGTTGCAACTTGATTCTTGTTCTTATTGGCAGAACTGCCACTCCTGCTCCAAGGCCATTCTCTTGGTTTCTTTGGAACTTGAGAAAGGTTCAGCCCAGACATTGCAGCTTGCGCATACGTTTGTCCAGATCAAGTGACTTTTGCTACTTGAGGCTCTTCAGGCTCAAATACAATCTCTTCTTTTGGCGGCTCTTGTAAGTCCTCCAGATCAGTAACGAGGCTCCCAATATCATCGGTTCCTCTATCAACATTTTCTTGATGGTGATTCAAATCAGCCACAATAGGTTCTTCCTCTTCATCGCCTTCATCACCCAAATCTTCATCTGATTCATAGTCATCATCTCCTTGGAATCTGACAGTGAGTTCTGGCATATCATCAACATCATTGTCTGCATCTGCCAAGAGCTCTTCTCTTTCGGAGTCATCGATATCATCAAATTGTCCACGTAGGTTGAAATCACGTTCATCTTCATCTTCAGGTTCATAGTCCTGATCAAAGACTTCTTCTAAGTAACCTTGTTCTGCGCCGGTGTTGAATGGTTGGCTTGGTGATAAATTCGAAAGTTTTCTACGTAAATTCAGTACTAGCACTACACGAGGCAGACTGGTTGGTTCTGCCGGAATGCGTGTTGTTTCGTTTCTGAAATAATTTTTTCTATCCACACACACCCATCACTATGCATCACCAACGTCCCGCTCCAGTCCTTTCACCACAAAGTCTACTACAATGACCACACCCCTACAACCTTGTATACAAAACAAAGCCCCTTTGGTGCTTTCAGCAGGGTCTCGACAACAAAGCGCCCATGTATCCAAAACAGATCCTTCTCCCTGTCATCAAGCAACTGAACAAGACCGGGCTTTTTGGATTGCGGCCAGTTAAATAGAGTTGCGGAGCAAACCAAAAAACAAAAGTTGCCAAAGCGGTAGGAGCTGTAACGAGAATGCTACAAATTTGGGTGCAAAAATCCAAAGCCTTGGCAAACCAGCGTTAATTGGACCAGAGAGTGTCCGTCATTCGTACGTATATAGTTTAACCTAGAGATTAACACACATCTTGTAAAATCCCCATGTTTGTCATCGTACTCGTTTTTGTCCCAAATCTCTCGTACCTTGCTACTTAATATAACGGTTTATCAGACCCAAGCAATCCACAATGGATAGAGGAGCCTGGGAAGGCTTTCAAATAATATCTGTTTGAGGAAATCGCCTCATTCAGCCATGGTTAGGATCACCATTGTCGTATTGATCTTGTGATTTTTTCATGCCACAATTTCGGCGTTTGGATGCGCACCGAAGGCTAATCACGTCGCAGCGTTAACTAAATTGTTTGCTAGCGAAGGCTAAACGGCAGACGTGCCATGCGTGCAACCATCTGTGCCACGTTTATATACAGCTCTCAATATGAGATGCTTCGACATTTAGGGCTAAATTATTTGAAGTTACCAGATATCACCAACGTTCGCCTTCTGGTGATTCTCTCCAGTGATTTCTGACTTCAAGTCCGACACTCTTTTGACCTGAAACAAACAACACATCAAAAACAACAAAATCGTCAATCACAATGGCTGCTGTTATCCAATTTTGTAACTGGTGCGAAACCAATCTCCTTATTTGACCTGCCCTTGTGCAACACATGACTGACGTTGAAGGTCTTGACTCTGTTGACTCCTTCGCCAACAGAACAACTTCTCAAGTTTGTGAAGACATCAAATCTATGCAAAGAGCTCCAGATCCCAACAATGCAAATGCAACTATCGGAGTCACCGCTCGCGAATCGATGACAATTCATTGTATCTCCAAATATGGGAAGCTCCTCATTTTGGTCCAAAGAACCCACACTCCAGCTCTTGGAACCATCCCAAACCTTCTTTTTATTGGTCAATTCTATGATGAAAATCCGGATCTCATGGAAGGGGACTCCTACCCACTTCCTCCTCATCCTCCAAAGTTCAACAATCGCGATGGCCGAATCATGATGGAAAACATTGAGAGTTGGGCTCGTACTGCCTATGGATATCGTGGAATTTGCCTTGATTACGTTTTCCGTGAGAATTCTGAACTTCCAGTTGCTGGTGACCCTGGATTCCTTTGAGCCAACGCCGGCTCTCGCTCCATCAAAGAAGAACTTGTCTGACGTGCTGCCCATACTGGTGCTGTGTTCCGTCGCAACAACCAGAAAAGTGGAAAGCTTCTATGCAAATCAGATTATTGAAGGGATAATGATGAATGTCGATGATGAAGGTAACACGATGTACCGGATTCGCAAATTTATTGATCATCAATGTGATGGACGAGCAGTTAAAGGGGACGACGGATGGTATACTACCTCCAACGGTCTCAAGCGTCCACGAAAGACAACTAAAGGATGGAAATTGTTAGCTGAAATGAAAGGTGGAGAAACCAAATGGCTTGATCTATCAGTAGCAAAAGAAGCGTATCCTATTGAGGTTGCTGAATATGCTGTTGCAAACAAGCTTGTGTCAGAGCCTGCCTTTGCGTGGTGGGTTCCCTACACTCTGAGAAAGCGTGATCAAGTTTTGAAAGCTGTTAAGCGCCGTGCTGTGAAAAGGCAGAAACCAGAAATTTTTGGTATTGAAGTGCCTGGTCCTGGGCCAAAAGGTGTCGCACGTGCGTATGAACTTGATGCTGAGAATGGTACCTCGCATTGGAATGATGCTTTGATCAAAGAGGTCAAGACAATTCTGCCAGCTTTGCAGATTCTGGAAGAAGATGAAGATGTTCCCGTTGGATATCAGCTCATTGAGCTTATGACTGTCTTTGATGTCAAGATGGATCTCACACGGAAGGCACGCATATGTGCTATTGGGGACCAGACTGACCCTCCAATGTCTGTCACCTATGCAAGTGTTGTGACAAGGGAAAGTATTCGACTTGCTTTTGTTATTGCTGCTTTGAATGGTTTGAATGTTTTGAGTGCTGACGTCTCGGGTGCATATCTGAATGCCAAATGTGCCAAGAAAGTGTATTGTATTTTAGGGAAGGAGTTTGGAGAGTATGCCGGGAAGAAAGCTATCCTGGTTAAGGCCTTTTACAGACTCAAAAGTTTGGGATTCGCATGGAGAATTCTCTGTGCAGACGTTTCGAAGGAACAATTGGAGTTCCAACCATGTCGCGGAGATATGGATGTTTGGCGTCGTTCTTGTCAACGCAAAGATGGTTCAAAGTGTTATGAGTATATTTTAGTCTATACTGATGATGTCATTGCAATTTCGGAGAATCCAAAAGCTATTATGGACAAGTTGTCAAGAAGCGAATTGCGCCGATGCAACTGACTTTGAAGAAAAAGGTTTATTCAACTTTACCCACTGGATACAAGCCGGAACTTGATTCTACTCCTTTTGTCAATGATGATACTGCCATACTTTACATGCAGCTCATTGGTATTCTGCGCTGGCTTGTGGAACTTGGTCGTATCGATGTTGCCGCCAAAGTGTCTATGCTCTCATCTTACAATGCAATGCCTCGTGAAGGTCACTTTCATGCTGCCTTACATATTTTTGCCTATTTACAGAAGCATCCTGATCGTATACTTGTGATGGATTGTGGTTATGCTGATCATCTGAGACCATTAAAGAAAGCTGATTACTCACAGTTCTATGAATTCACTAAGGATGAACTCCCAAGTGACATGCCTACACCTCTTGGCAAAGCGGTAGAGTTTACTATGTTTGTTGATGCATCTCATGCTGCTAACGTTGTTACTCGTCAATCAAGAACAGGAGTATTGATCTTTGTTAACAAAGCTCCTATTATCTGGTATTTGAAAACTCAGAACAGTGTCGAGACAAGCAGTTTTGGTTCTGAGTTTTCTGCTCTAAAGACAGGTGTTGAATTACTTGAGGGACTACAATTCAAGCTCAGAATGATGGGCATCCCAATCCAAGGTTATTGTCATACTTGTGTTGACAACATGTCCGTTGTCAAGAACTCAAGTGTTCCTGAATCTCAATTGAAAAAGAAATCGAATGCTGTCGCATATCACTACGTTCGCTCTAGATGCGCAATTGATATCCTACAAATTGAATGGATCAATTCCGCTGAGAACTTGGCCGATGTTTTAACCAAGATCCAACCTGGACCTGTTCGTGACCGTCTTATTGAACACATCATGTGGAAAGCAAAGCAAAATGGAAAACTTGCTCTTTTGATTTAATTTTTGGAAACGTCTTCATCCGTCGCCGGATATTGTCAGTCTTGGACAGTATTGGATGATACGTCCTCCCAAGAGGGGGTACGGTTGATATTAGCCCAATTCGGAGTACAAGGTTCTCTGATACATCAGTATCACCTTGAGGGGACCGTTAATTGGACCAGAGAGTGTCTGTCATTTGTACGTATATAGTTTAACCTAGAGATTTGCACACATCTTGTAAAATCCCCATGTTTGTCATCGTACTCGTTTTGGTCCCGAATCTCTCGTACCTCGCTACTCAATATAATGCCAGCACCATCTTCAATGGATTCTACAAACCAGATTTTGCTGATGTATTGTGCCATCCCACGGGGGATGGTAAAACCCTCTATGTGTATTGACGACGCAAATTTTGAAAGCTCGCATGCGAATGATGATCTGTGGTCTTGGATTCAACAAATTTAAAGTAACTAATACATGTAATAAATACTTGTTTACTGTAAAGTCAGACCTACAGTAAGATTGCAGTGGTCTTGCCTTTTCTTTCCAAAACCTTTGAATTTACGAACACTACTTTGGTAGTAATGCGTAGTAATCCAAAGAGAACTTCAATTTTTTCCCAGTTTTTTTTCCTTGTTTGACCTGGGACTCATCTTGATCATCATAACATTCTGCAAATTCACCAACCACGCCTACAATTGGGTTGTTGCTAGGGGGTGCGTTATCTTTGGTAAGCGGGTGATACATCCCGATTGTATCATCCAACAAACCCTACATTGCGATTCTGCTGGTCAACATCCCAAAAAAGACTATCTTGCAATTCTGGTCCATCAACTGAAGCATCCACCTGCAATTCACCTGCTTCTAGAATCTATTTGTCTGCTTCTTCATTTTATCCGCCGTCGACACCAGAAGTTTTCCATTCCTTCTCAGCCTTGTGTTTGGCCTTTGCCAGTCGAATCATATTGTTAGCATGGCACCACATTTCTTTATGAAGTCGTAGCACGGAGGTGGTTTGTTACCATAAGCCTCGGGGGGTGAGACAACAACTGGAATTGACCTGGTTGTGTGATAATACCAGTAGTTATGCAATAAAGCTTTTATTTTAGACGCAATTGACCCAATCTCAAATCTGGCAAAAATGTAGGGCATGTTTGGGGGTTTGCGTTCACAGGCTCTCGCTCGTTTACGTTTGATCAACAGATGGTATAGGACATTTATCTTGTTTACTCCAAAACTGATGGTCCTGACCAAGCAGCTGTGCTCCTTCTATTGTCACCATCATCCCACAAGCTCCGGTGTGGTGCTGTGACCTTGTTTACCGTGAATGCAAATGAAGGCTACCGTGCTATTGCACACGCATGCAATGGTTCGTGTCCGTAAGTGAACGGGATCGGCCTTCGCGGAAGCCTGTCGATGAAACAATGATAACCACACTCTTTTTAAGAATACAATTCGATCTACATTACTATCTTTAACATCTACTACTTTGTAAGTCAACACCCTCGTAATAACATAACAATTACATTTATATGGTTTATCAGATCCAGCAATAACTGCCAAAAGTTATCCAACAAACAAAACGAAAATGAATGCGTTTGAAATGTATTGAAATGAATTGAAATGTATTGAAATGTATCGAAATGTATCGAAATGCAATGCCATCAAACGTTATGAATGTGATAATGAACATGATCACAAATACGAAATGACATCAAATGTTATGAACATTATGATGAACGGTGCTGAGCAACACCAACAAAAACTGTCACAAATGATGGTGCTGAGCAACACCAACGAAAACTGCCACGAATGGTGCTGAGCAACACCAACGAAAACTGCCACGAATTGTGCTGAACAACACCAACAAAAACTGTTCGAATCGTGCTGAACAACACCAACAAAAACTGTTACAAATGAAAAGAAATGTGAACTAACAACTTGATGTATGACATTGATACAGGCAACATGGCCGCGTTCCTCCTTTCTTCACTGTACACGACGACATGGTCATCTGTGGCATTGACAATGTCACCCTCTTCCAAGGACGCACACAAGCCGAGAGAATTGCTTACAAAATATTCTCGGACGATTTCACCACAACAATGGACAGCACCATTGACAAACTAAACAAAGAGTTCAAGACCCTTGCAGGATTGACGATTGCGCAAGGACAGATACGCTTGATGCCAGCTATCAAAAAGAACATCCGTGCATTCATCCAATGGTGCAGAGACGAGATTCGCATGGGACGAGACCCTACCACAACGCCATTCCCCGTCGTTGATGCAGCCAAACTGCTCAGACGCATGAAAACACACGAACAATACGTGTATGGCTCCAAGTTGATGTCGCAACAAGCACTACCACAAGATTTCACCAACAATGTCCAATGGGAAGATTGGTGCCCAACGTTCGAAAATTACCTTCGCACCATACCAGGAAGAGACGGTGTGCCACTAAGCTACATTGTGAGGATGAACAATACAGGAATGCCCACCCTGCACAAAGATTTCTTGGAAACCTACGTCAACATGGCACCACACGTTGGCGAAGCATATGTCATGGATAACGCCAAAGTCCTAGTCCTTCTCAGCAAGTTTATTGTGGGGAATACCAAAGCTGAAGCGACTCTCCAAGCCATCAACATTGCAGGCAATGGAAGAGAAGCATTCAACGCACTACGTACCCACTACAAAGGCGAAGGAATAATAGCCAGCGACATTGTCGAAGCTGAACACACCATCAAAGAACTGTGTTACGTTGGCGAAAAACCAAAATTGAACTGGTCCATGTTTGAACGAATGTTAAAGAAAGTGTATGCAACATGCGACAAACATGAGGGGACAGAAGTCCATTCAGACGCAATGAAACTGCGTAGCCTACAAAACAAGGTTACAGCACCATTCCTACAACTGAACAAGACGGCAATCAATACGGAAATTGGCAAAAGACCAATGTTGATGACTTTCACGACAGCATTGCAAATCTACTGAACTGCAGTGAGAGAAAAGTTTCCCCAGGGAACCAGCAATGCAACCGATAGGGGACGATACTTGGGCGAAACTAGGGCTGACAACGATCGCGACAGAAGCAGAAGCCAAAATGATGGAGGAGGCAACAAACGTCGCAACAAAGAAGAAATTACTCTGAGTAATGGAGAGAAGATCTGGTACCATCCTAGCTACCTTTTCTCTCGGACACACCTGCAAGCGTTTACCAACAAGCAACGTGAGCGTATGGCGAAGGAAAGAGCCGCATACAGAGAAAGTCAAGGATTACCAGCAAGAAGGGCAACGGGACAAGCCGCACAAACGCAACAAGTGGAAACGCAGCTGGCGGAATTGCAAGCCGAAGTAGCATCGATTAGATCCAACAACGTACCTGCTACCATCCCAGCCAAAGCAGCCACGCAGATATCACAAGTGACTATGGGAACGACTGGAACTACAGCAATGGGCGGATGCAACCAACAGGCAAACAACCAACAGGCAAGCGGTAGAACCTGAAACGCGATAAGTGAGATCAGACAAATTGCAAGGGCGATCTCATCCAACACAGCCGCATCCCAGCGACCAGTGCAACAACCAACACCAATAATAATAATAACTGAAACATTAATCGATTAAATGCTAGATAGCGCATATGATTGCCGGTGGAATGATCGGCTGTAAAGGTCAAGTACTGTGGAGCGGCGAGTCAACAACAAGTTTGAACCATGTGAGGCGTCTGATAATCAGAAGTTGCTCTAGTCAGAACCAGATGGTTCGGACTCTACCCGCAACGTGGCGGGGTGATTTTGGGGCGTTGCTTCCACAAAACATTGTTCAAGAGGAGTGGTCCGCAGGGTGGAAGGAGCAATGACGAATACGGCGTTGGGGCGCCAAAGCGCGGCGGTAGGCCGTGCGTTCCATCCTCACCAGCTTCAACCACTCTTCATGATCTACCAGTGGTTTGTGCAAGACTGTCCGGCACTTGACCGACAGCATGCGTTGGACAACCTTAGGGAGGTCAGTTGGACCCATATCAAACTGGTTGTGTATCCCGTCATTGACCTGTTGGCTGCGCTCTTGTAACTGTACATTCTCCTCCAAGTGTTGTACCGAGTTCCGATGTTCCCACAACTGGAAGCCCAGCAAAATCAACTGATGCAAGAGGCGTGAGGCCCATAAGGTCGGAGAGCGTTGGCTCCCGCGCGACTGCAGATATTCCTCCTGCAACGGGGCCCATTGGCGGGACAATCTTCCTTCCAATAGCCCTTGGTAGCCAATGCATTGCTGGGATCGGAAGGCGCTGCGCAGTTGACCTGGTACCACTTGGATGGACGGTAGGGATGGATCGCGAACCCCTTAAATGGGGGAGAGGAGGGCATGTTTGATGGCCGGATCTGTCACTTGTGTTTCCAGCCATGAATCCAGGGCCACTATCCGGCGATCCCATTCAGCGCTGGTGGATGGAGCCATACATCGAGGTACGTGTAGGTGATCTTCAAACTCGCCATAGCATGGGCATGCAGAAGAGGTGTCATATCCCCATCGCACCTTAAACTTGCCAACACCGCACATACCCACCATGTGCTTTGTGGTCCAGCGTTGAACGCCCGCTGGGAGAGATCGCATGGCCCAGGCCAGACTGGTCCAGTCGGTTTTCGACTCCGCCTCTGGGGTGACTGTGAGTTTCTCGCGCCACCAGCTCTTGGATGTAGTCTGGGTCCAATCGAGACTGCTTAACGTCCCCGATATAGACAGCGGCCAACTCAGTAAAGAAGCGAGCATTGGGTGCAATCAGTTGGTTAGAAGCCTCCAACTGATGGCAGTATGCCACTGCCCAATTATCCACTTCAACATTCCTTTTGGACCACCAAGACAGGGACGAAAAGGACGTAGCATGGTGAAGGTGACCATACACATGACTAGGCTCCCACAAGGCTTTGGAGCGCGCAAGGGCCTCGCGGAGGGAAGAGACCAGGTCAAACTGCGCCTGTTGGGGAGTGACTCGATTATCGCTAAAGGTATTGAGAAGGGCGGAAAACCCATCGCACGCAATCCTTACGCGGGGTTTCAATTGGAGCGTCGGCGCCCACTGGTGTAGCAACCAGTCAACAACCATGATGCCGGCGAGCAGGCCGATCAGTTCACTCCGATAGGCGCTTTGGTCCTGGGGCAATCCGGGAGTCTGGCACCGAACAATGATGCGGTCCTTCTCCCCTTTTCTTGGGAGTAGTTGTACAGCCGCCGTTCCCAGGTCTCGCTTGTATGATCCGTCGCTTATCACGCAGAGGTGGCCAGACAGTAAGGCCTCC
>CAKOGP040001992.1:0-75889 GCA_933822405.4 Cylindrotheca closterium
GTGTTGGATACAGTACTTTGGGACATATTGTATTATTCCCTACTGCATTGTACACAACATCGATATCTCACTTGTATAGGGTCATTCCCTTTTTGTGTGGATGTAGTTTGTCCGACAGACTTGCGTCTGGCATACTTGTGGCGAATCCCGACATCACGATCAAAATACGATTGTACGTGTCAAAAACTTTGTACTTGAATAGTTTCTTTTCGGAACGTAAAAACTCATATTTCGTCATATCCCAACATACACGATGCATCCAGAATACGCCTATTATTTGTTCGTAAACTTTGAACAAAGATTGATGGCACTGAAAGATCTTTTTGACAAACTGATCCACCGCGCAGATGACGACATCGCTGCACTAGAAAACGACATGGCAAATCATGAGGTTTCAGAGGTGAACTGGCTCGGAATGATACAGTGCACCTGAAGAAAGATTACAGAGCCATGTATGATTCGCTATCGGAATACTTCATGTGTTTCGATTACAAGACTTCCAAACAAAAGGTCCGTCAACAGGTAAAACAAAAAAGTACATGCAAACCTTGAAAGTACGAAATATGCAGGGGATGAAAGCTACATGATCATAGCTAGCAGCGTCGTTCGATAAGATTACTAATAAATTGCATACAGCAAACTTTTTGTCATCTGCTCTCTTAAAAATGTAGCATTTTCAGCCCCGGCCGATTAAAAGGAGTCACGCATTAGTGTGATGTCCAATTGTGACGTTGCGCCTTAAAGTGATGTCCTATTGTGACGTCGCTCATTAATGTGATGTCGATATTTGTTAATGTGTGTCGCCGAACACTAAAGTGTCTTCGATTTTTATTTGTGAAAAAAGATTAGTCGTGTTTGATAAAATCCGTTCCTGCAAGAAGAGTGATATTCTCGCATCGAATAAAAGGGGGAATAGGGTGACGGGAGAACGCGGGCAAGTTTGGCTGGGGAAGGCTGAAACATGTAGTCCAACACATTCTGTTGACTACTGGTGCTCCTCCCGAGTATTGGTGTTACTGTGTCCAATACGTTGCTTTTGTGAAAGCAAGAACCTCCAAGAGATCGCTACGCTTCCGAACCTCTTGGGAATTTCGATTTGGAGGTGTTCCGGATATAAGCAAATGCAGATTCTCTTTCTGGCAACCTGTATGGTTTTACACTCCGAGGATGCGTTTCCAAGACAGAGGATGATGAAAGCGAGGTTCCTGGGATTCAGTCTTGACTCTGGTGATGATTTTACATATGTGATAGTCACTGATCCTGATTCTGACAAAGAACCACATCGGATCTTTACCCGCTGCGTCATCCGCCCGCGGCATGTTCGCGAGGCCGCACCTGTTGTGGTCCGAAAGGGGGAGACAAAGTTCGAAATTTACAAGGAGGATGAACGCACCATCTTGGAGGGAATAGCTGATCCTGATTTTCCGCCTCAACTTTCTGAAAGGGCGCCAAATCCACTATTGACCATCCAAGAGGAGCCCGAACCCTTGGACACCATAGAGGAGTATGAAAGAGCTATCGAAGAAGTACATGGACCACCTCCTTCGAAACGACTTTGTACCGACCCTATGTCCGATGATGCTTTGTTGCGAACTGATCTGGAGGAGCTCCAGCCTCTCTCTGTTAAGACCGTAACAAACTCTGCTTCCAAACTACCGAGAGAACAAGCAGAACCTACGATTCAGCCACCAAGGGATCAAGAGATTGCACCAGCTGTGCCTGCTGCCACTGTCAAAGCAACAACTGATGGACAGAGCAAACCGGCTCAGAGTCCAGCCCCGGTAACACAAGAGGAACACACCCAAGTGACAGATCAAGGTGAACATGCCTCAGAATCAGATGATGATGCTTCGGTTCAATCAGCTGGTGATGACTCGGTTCATTCTGCCGATGGATACCTCGATGATCACCATGTGACACCGGAGTCGCTTGACGTTCATCTCCAAAATATAGCTGGTATTTTGGATGATGAAGACCTCTTTGATTTGGTTCATGGGCATGCATTTCGTAAGGGAGTCCTGTTTCTCCGCATTCTCTGGAAGACTGATGAAACCTCTTGGGTAACTTATCGCGCTTGTCGTGAAGATTTTCCCTATGAGACTGCCAAGTACATCTGTGCCAACAAGATTGGGTCCTGCTCCGGTAACCACAAGAATGGACCACACCAACGTTGGGCACAAACGTTCTTAAAAAAGACTCAACGTGTCATGCGTCGATTTGTAAAATACAATGGTTATTCCAAGCCTATGAAGGAAGGCCAGGTATTTTGCTGTCCTGAAGAAGACGACAGCTACCAGATTCAATACACCAAGCGTTTCAAGAAGTCCACCCCCCGCCAGAATCGACATGCCAAGAAGCCTGGACGTTTCTGACGACCTCTTCCTGTCGAGTATGGTATTCCGATTCCGCGGACCGTTAGACAAGCGCTTGCCATTGATGACAAAAACGGAAACCACCTTTGGAGAGAGGCAATGGAGAAAGAGATTGCCTCTCTCATCGCAATGAATTGCTTTACCTTTCACCCGTCTGATTACAAGCCTGGCCCAAACTCCCAGTTTGCTCCTTTGCGAATGATTTTTGAAGCCAAGCAAGATGGACGATGCAAAGGAAGATTGGTTTGCGGAGGTCACCTCATGGACCCCCAAGGGATCTCGACTAAGTCTACCGTTGTGAAGGGTGTTAGTGTCAGATTACTTGACATGATGTGATACCAGTGAAAATTGGGCTGACATTTGTACTAAAGCGTTGGGAGGCGTCAAATTGAGTGCCATTCTCAGTTGAACTATGCTTTAGCCAGCTAGTCCACGTGCAACCACCTCAACACATGATAGGTACATCGATCATGTTCCTCTTACTTAGCTTTAGACTAGTTGTAAATACGTGCCTGTATTCTTTAGTATTGGCATAGTGCCATGCTTGAGAGGAGGTAGATCGGGTGATGTCTTCGTCCATAAGCTACAGACGAAGAGGAGGTCAGGATCGAGTTAGTCGTCTTACGACTTACTAGATCGTCTGTCCGTATGTCCTCATACATCACATCATTCATCACGTTCATCTAGCCACTCTATGAGTTACTGACAGTACCAGGTATGCATGTTTCGTTTTTTCAGACGCGCCAGCACATCAATGCCATTTTCCTGTACAGTACTGTATGCCCAAGAATGAATCATCGAGAGGCAATGGCCCATCGCATTTATGATCTCGTCCCCACCAGGTTGTGCTATTTGATATTCCGTGACGCATATATTATATTAATACTGTAGCAAGACCGCACCCAACGACATTAGAGATCACAGAAAACAAAAGCAGCAGCATTTTTCATAAATGACAAGTCAGCGCGTCCATCCACAGCTGTGGAACGAAATGTGTCTCTTCCGCGCTGTCGCCAAGGTGGACCATCTCGGGAATTTTCTTCCATTTCCCAACATCACTGTCGTGCACAATCTCCAGCTAAATGGACGATTGAAGTCGCTTCCCCAAAAGCTTTTACAAGTCGCTGGAACTTATATCAGCCCGCTCCCACCCAGTTCCTATCATGCCACCCTCTTGTGTGGTCCCGTTTTTGACTTTCGTCCCTTTTCCAAAAAAATCTTGTACGAGTCCTGTTGGCGAACCATGGCCATGTTTTTGAACGATACCTCGTATTGCCCAGAGTTGGTAGTGCATTCGGTTCTCTGCTTTCCTGCGGGAGAGGTTGTTGTCAAGTTGGGACCAGCAAAGAAGGGTAGGGAAGAGTCGAATTCGCAAATCATCAAGGACAAGCTCCGAGATATTTGTACACAAGAAGCTATCCCGATGATGGATGAATACGATCGGACGTGGCATATTACTCTTGCTTATGGTCGACAAGCGACACTTCCAATTCCACCTACAGTGCAGAAACAAATCTGTGAGGTGGTGCAGGATGCCTTTCAAGTACTGCCAGACATGAACGATGACGACCCCATGGTATTATCGTTGGAGAGTGCCCAATTGTGTTTGTCTCCGGATATGAAACGGTTTGTGCCGTGGGATGGAATGCCACCATAGGAGCTGCAATGCTAGACATACAGACATACAGTACTGCACCGGGAGTATTACCATCATTTAGAGCTTGGAAATGATTTAATATTTAAAAAGTTTGCCAAGACATTGCACTATATATATAACATCCCCTTGTTGTCAACGCCTTAGTCATAGTAATCGTTGTACGGTTCGTCATATTCAAAGTCTTTTCGTTCCAATCCCTTATTCAGCGTACTACTCCTGCGCAAACCTTGTCCAATATGGTTACCAGCATTGATCGCCCCGTCGACCGCACCAGCTGCAAGATTGGCAGTACCCTTCACTGCATACTTGGTAGCCTTTCCAGTGGCTGAATTATATTATATTATAAAATGACAAAAGCAAGATTGAGCACACATGAACATTCCACAAATAACGGAGCAATTGCTTGATTGCTTGCTTGCTCATTTTACGAATTCCGACGACTTACCTTTTGCAACACCAAGGGTTGCACCAAGAGTGGTTCCGACCACAGCCCCCGTCACCCCGACTACAGCACCGGTCAACGCCCCACCGGCTTCTACTGTAGTGCCGACCACGACGCCGGCACCCTTCTTCACATTGTGAGTGACTTTCTTCAATCCCTTCTTCTTTTTCTTCTTTTTGGTTCTAGCAAGAGTGGCATCGTACCAATACGATGCCTTCTCTTCTTCGTCATCTCCATCTCCTCCTTCGTCTTCATCTTCCGCCTCGGAATCCGTCGTATACATTCCAGAATCATGTGAAGCAATGTCGAACGAACGTGCGCTCTTGGTCTTGACATTAATGTTCCTTGGCGGGGGTGCCTTGAGGACCCGAGCAAATTCAGGTTCTGGTGGCCAATCATAGAAACGGCTGTACTTGAGCGCGCTGTTGGGCACAATCACCTGTTTCACCTGCTGTGGATCGACATTCTTGAATTTGATGTGTTGGTTGCCTGGGGCCATACTCGAAAACAGCTGAATCTCAGAATATGGCTCGTTCTTGTGAAGCGATTTCGACTTGACAATTTTGTCAAATATTGGTGGTTGATATCCTGGTTTTGACTCTTGGAACAGTCGGTAGAGCCAATTTTGCGGTCCAAACAGAACGATACCAATTACTCCAAACAAAATTCGGTATGGCATTAGATGGAACATCAATACAAGTACTGGACCGATTATCGCAATCCAGAAAGAAAGGATGGGATCTTGCCATGTCATCACGTTGTAGCCTGCTCTCGACGCGAACAATCCAACCTGGAGAATTTCAATCATTGGTTGTACAATAACAGCAACTCGATTGATCCATGGATTGGAATGCGAGTACTTGTGGATCTGCAAAATTTTGTCGTACTCATCAACTCTTGCTTCGTATGGAGTGCGGTTGTTCTTTTTGTCTTCATCGTCCGCACCATCATGATTCGCTTTATTTCTCCCAAACAAGCCACGCTTTGTCGCGACAGAGCCTGTATCCTTATTCTCTTCTGGGTTCCTGCTCGGAAAGAGAGCTTGGTCAACCTTGTAAACCCGATCGTTGAAGAGATGACCCACCAAGCCGTGGGTCCTGTGCCGCATTTCCATCATGGATTTTGCAAATGGTTTATCCGAATGTCCAGAAGTTGGTGCATTCCTGCTGATTTCCTGATTAGGGGGTTTGAACAGAAACTTTTCCTCCACCACGGTTCCTTTTTTGCGCCTCTTCAAGATGGTTTCTACGTCGTCGTCACTATCGTAGGCGTGTTGATCAACGATAGAATCATTCAACTTTCTGGATTCCAAAAGTTCATCCAATGAAGGATTGTTTCGTTGTTTCAACCGTCCATAGAGGTCATCGGGATCTCCAAATTCCATCGTCCTTCGACGATTGGTAGCATTGGTAATATTCTGCGGAAGGTTCATGATATTGTGTGGCAAGTTGGTGGCCGCATTCAATGTGGCACTAGCTACTAAGGAACCTCTTCGTATACCCGTCTTGACAAGCTGTCCTGGGTTCAAGGACTGGGCAACTTCGGCAACCTCTTCATCATGAAAGGCTGGTGCCACTCCAAACTCGGCGCAATCCACAATCTCGCGGGCTTCTTCCCTTTCCCTCGTCATTTTCTTAGACTGTGAAGATGAAATCACAAGTGCTTGTTTCACGGTGAACCGAGGATGGCTTTTGCCATCGGAAAAGGGGAATTCGACATGATCCCGTTTACTGTCAATGCCACGACTCACCAATCCCAAACTTCTGAAGAATTTCTTGAGCTTTGGAGCTGGACCTTTGATCATACTTTTATCAATGCTGTCATAGTCCAAGAACTGATATAACAGTGGTTCATCTTTTAGTTCGTCTTCTTGGACCACCACAGGCTCAAAGAGCTTCAGTTCTTTTGCCAAACGACGACCGAGAGTGACTCCGTCGGATCGACTGTAGGCATACCCATTGCTGGTCAAAAAGTCGACTACCTCAGTTCCCAAGAAAGCATTCTTGTAGGTCTTGAGTCGATGCTTATGCTTTTTGACCTTGATCCGTCGTTTCATTTCTTCGGCAATCTCTGACAATTGGCGTTTGGTCGGATTGATAATCTGACCTTTGGCAAGTTCAAATTCAATGCAATCTTCGGCATCCACCACATGGGCATCTGATTCCATATTCAAGGCCTCAATGTACTTTTTCCTTTTCCCCTTGGTCCCATATGCCAGTGCATTGAACAATTCTTCAATGGATGGTGCCACGAATCCATTTTGAATGGGAGAATCCATGGCATAATATGCATAATTCATGTATAGGAGCAACAAAAAGTAGGTCAAGATGTGTCCTGGCACATACCGAAATGTATTAGCGTACACCGAGTGCATCCATGCAAAAAAGACAAAGCCGGATATGGCTGGATACACCCAAAACCGAAGATTGTAAATCTCTCTCCGCCGTATGTACCGAAAGAGGTGTATCCGAGTAAAGGTCATTTCCCGCATGGTCGACTTGAGCAATGTCATGCTAAACTTGCCCGGCATGTGCCTTCCGTGCACCAACTGCGCCACATTCCGAAAGGACTTTTCGTCGAGACAATTAATCTTGTGTTTTTCGTCCGGGACAAACTTTGGTTTGCTGGTGGGCAAATAACTCAGGACGGCCGCTCGTTCGCTGACCCAAATCAAATGCATTCGTACCCGAATTGCCCCCTGTTGATTCCGGGTAAACACATGAGCCGATTGACGGAGTGGCAAAGTGATATCATAGGTGGTTCCGGCCCTTAATCGAGCCACATCAATCACAATGCGTCCAATAAAGTCCGAGGTGGTGGATGTCTGACCTTCGGCCTTGCCATCAAAGACTCCCAGATAGATCTTATCATAGGCCTTTTGAATGGGAAACATGCAAGCCCGTCTCATTTGGCTAAGCCACATGGGATTTCTTTCCGGAGGCAGCATATCTGTTTTGAAGGCATGGGAACCACAAACGGCAATCGCGTAGGCCGAGACCTCCCGGGTCGCTGACGTCGTAGGAAGTCCAAAACATTGCAAGACCTCCAGTCGAAGCTGGCCAATTTCCTTGCCTTTTTGGTAGGGCACTCGTAAATCATGATAATACGCCGACTTTTGATTCATTTCGTCTTTCATTTCGGCCCGATTCAAATACGTGTTGGGATACGAATCGTCGGGCATGACACGAAATCGATCTTTGGAATTTGTTTTCATTCGATGTGCCGACTCTTCCACATGAAATTCCTGACTGGCAGTCCTAAAGGGCGACCAAGCTTGTTTGGAAACGGAGGCACTGGAAACAGAGGCACCGCCATCTGGGTTTCTGCTCTTCTTTTTCTTCTTTTTGAACATTTTCTTGAATCGTTTCGATGCCGCGCTGCCACTGCTCTTGAAACTAATTTCATCGTCCGACATGTTGGTAAAGTCCGATGCTCTGGGAGTGCTTCCGTATCCATAACGTTCCATGGAAGCAGCATCTCGAGGAGGAGGAGGAGAAGCACTGACAAACTCTGGGACATTTGCCCCGGATGGTCGTGGCTCGGCGCTGCGGCCACGATTTTTCCGTCTAAACATGATTGACGCTGTGGAAGTTGCTGCCAACCGTTGACAGATCACTTCAGTTTTAGATGTGCAATATTTACAGTATTCTAAGAAAGATCACCGAAACATGAAAGTGTTATTATACTTTGTCGTTGTAAAATAGTAAGTGCTTGTGACGACGTTCTGTTGTGTCGTGTCGTGTCGTGTCACAAATTCCTGTTTGTTTGGTTGCGATGGGTCGGTCCAAAACACACGCCCAACGAGAACCCGAATGTCTGCAGAACATGAATATTTAGTGTTCAACGGAGACCTAAAAGGTCCGAATGACTTCCTCACAATTTCGCTCCGGACACCTAACATCAATCGGAAGCCGATAAGGTAATCATCCTTTACACCGAGAGTGTCGATTACAGAAGCAGATAGGCTACAGCAATACAAATACCTAGATGTTACTGCAACGATCCAATCTGTCCGTATTCCTCTGCCTGTCCATCCGCGGATACCACGCCGCGAAAGGTGTTGGTCAACGACTTTTACTATTGTAGTAAAATCGGCCGGGCTCGAATGAAAAGCGATGGAGTCAGCGGCGGGAGCTTTATTTGCCGATAATGATGCCTGTCGATTACCAACGACTAGGAGTATGAATACATGACATGTTGGTAACGCTCCGCCCCACGACGCAAAGGTCTCATTGTTTGCAATTTCTATTAGCGCCTACTAATACAGGCGCCGATTGGGCGGAATGGGCTACTACTAAGCCATGCGTGTAGCCTATAAAATCGGTTTTTATTGTATTATTCGAGTTGTACTGACTGATGAAAAAGACCAGAGTAGCAACATCGTGATTTCCCCCCAAGATACTCGTACCGGTACGGTACCTGGTACAGTCGCAAACAGTCCAGGAAATCTTTTGCTTCACCACTCACTGATGCACGTTTTCGCGCTCGAGTTTCGAAAAAGATTCGATTCATTCATTTTCACATTTTCATCACACAAAAACAACCAAGACCTCTGTGGCACAAAGACAGCAGCTATTACCACTACCATTGCTGATTTCAAACGATATATTCTAGTCCTGATAATACATGATGATGGGTAACAGTTTCAAACAAAGACTCTTTGGTGGCCTTCTTCTCTCTTGTTGTTTGGTCGTCGTCATTGCTTCCCACCAGCAGCAACACCCTACTAGAGATGATGATGTTTCCAGTCATGGGTATTTCTTTGCCAGGCGTGACGAACTTCCTGGCGCCAATTCGACGCACAAGCACTCGAGTGATTATACTGCAATTCCCAAAGAAACCAAGCCTGTCCTGGCTTCTGAGACCCTGGTGGCTCATTCTGCCGTCGATTGGCATCTATCAGATTTTTCCGGCGGACATTCCAACCAATCAATCCTTTCTGATTCTGGCCCCAACTGGCAATCTTCTGCAACTCCACAAGACGTAAAGGAAAACCAAAAACCCATTATCGAAGATGATGATCCCTGTGTAGCTTTTGGAGCCTCGGCTTCCACTCCCAGCGTCTCTGGAACAACAGGAGGGGAAAGAATTGGGGACGGAAAGGCTCCTGTTGCAATCCCGACTACTGCGGACTCCATCCAACCAGACAATGCCATGTATCAACATTTGAAGTCGCACCCAGGAGTGATCTTTATATTTCTAGGTTGGGGCATCCTATGGACCAAGTGTAAATTGTACCCCCAGCTTACATTGTTGAAGCATGCATCATTGCAACTGTACAAGCGCGGCCGCAAACGACGCCGCAATCGTCGTCATCGCAATCCTCAAAATCGTCCACGTCGTTACCCTCGCCAGTACTATTAGAGACGTTGTATTGAAGCATCATTCAAAGATTGACAAGACGGAACAAACTAACCGGTATCTGGCTGGATGATAATCTTGCTTCGTTTGACAGTAAGTGATGAGCGCAACAGCAATACTTACCACACTAATGCAATCGGTAGCAGATCTTGTTGCTATCCTCTTTTAGTGTAGATCACAGAAGTAAAAATCAATAAACACGATAAGCAAAGCTACAGAATTACAAAATATCTGCATGACACTACAACGATGTCCCTTCGCAGATATGCGAACAAAGTGGTGGAATCCACATCACCGCCTTTTTGTGGGTATGCTAACCTCTGATTGCCCATATTGGTACCTGTCGAGTTGGAGGATATTTATGTATTTAGTACATTGATAGGAATAATACCATGCTATAATATGTTTTGGATTGGATTTGGTGTCTTTGGGATTTCTGAATGAAATGCATGCATGCACATTCGAGAAGTGCTGCTTTGCCTTCTCAGCTGTTCTATTGTGCGTCATTCGACAACAGCAGTAGTCGGGTCCTCCTGTAATATAGACCGTAGCAAATGCAGCAAACAATAAAGTCGATCTAGTTAATCAAATACTTATTTGGCTTTAACATCTGTCACTCCTAGAGTATTGGAAACTGCAGAAAGATTCGTTTTCTGCTACCGTAGTTGACGACTTCAGACCGACTCACTCGCCTAGTCTTTTCGTTCCCGCGCCAACCAAAACACAACCACGTTAATCGTGGCGAGCAAAGTTGAAAGTGTTGTTTTTGTGCTTGATATAAATGCCTCCGCCAACATGAATTACTGGGTTTCCAAAAAGATCTTCCACGAATTCTGACTGAGCTATGAGCCTTCGTGTGTTCGGATTTTATCACGAATATGATACGTGTACGTCAAACGCCTGTTTTCTTGTCGTGGTTCAAACGCGCACAAACACTAAACCACGAGTGAAAACAGATGTTATATGCATCTTCATATCTTAAGATATTTTATATATACATGTAAGCGGTTCTTTTTTCATTCACTGCAAACTCAGAATTTTTTCTGATCGAGAAAACGAACAGTTCCCATTCTTCACAGAAACACAATCCTCACTCATAAATTTGCAAACGCAACATTGTTACAACTCATAAATCTCAACTACAACAAATCACAAAATAATCATGGATTTCTCTACCACCATCACCGCATTCTTGACCCTTGCTGCAACAAGCACCCCTAGCAGCAATGCCTTTCTTTCAAATATTGGTATCCAAGGGCAATGGAAGGAAAATCCACTAAGACAAACCCGTGTTGATACTTCGGATCTGATTGAAGAGGCCTTGGTTGCCTCCAAAAAGTATGGAGCAAGTTCTCCAGAAGCCCGTTTGGCATGGGAAACCGTTGAGGAGATCGATGCCAGCGACAATACTGCTGCCACCCTCGGGATGACATCCGAATCCCAAGCGGAGGCGGAAAGACTACTTGCCGACCTCCAACAACAACAGCCACACGCGGCCGCTTTGCACAACATGGCCGCAGATATCGAGGCCATCAAGCTTTCGGCACCCAAGAAAAATCCTTCTAATAAAGAAGGCAAAATCTATCAAGTGAACAACGCCAAGCTCCAGCAAGCCGTGAGTGACGCAAAGCGACTGACTGAATCATTCGGTGTCCATTCGTCCGAAGCAAAGGTCGCATGGGAAACCGTCGAAGAAATTGCCTCGAGTGGGCGCATCGAGAACGCCATGGGTGGCATGCTGACGCCAGAAGAGTGTTTGGTAGACGCACCCGTTGAAGCCTGTGAAGCCTTGGGAGAGCTGAATCGTGTCTTGGACGGACAAGAACAATCAAGCCGGTAAATCCGATCGGCCTTTATTTTAAACGCCAAGACAATAGTCAGGCATGAATTGAGGCAGCCAGGCATCATTATCGGTCAGCTTCCTTCATGTGATGGATGCATCTAGAAACTACTCAATATCCAGATGGATAAATTTGAAAAAAACATAGAATCAAGCAGATTTCACTTTAAAAAATAAGTAAATACAGTGCTGCTTTCCATTTCATCTGAAGCTGAGATCATACCAGGGAATGAGTCTATAAACCATAGCGACCAACTCCTTCTACCATATTGGCTTGCTCTTCCATTTCACCTTGGAAGGCTTCTCGCCAGGCATCAATCACATCATATTCAAAGACTAAATCACTCGAATCATCGGTCATAGCCCACCCATATTCCAACTTGACCCATTTTTCTTCCAAGGTATCTCGAAGCTCGTCATTGATGCAGAATCTTCCCTCTGGGTCGGCATCGCTTCCGAAACAGCGATCCAAGTCTTCCAGAATGACTATATCCACATTGGTGTACCAATCCATTGCCAGACCAGGAATGCCAGAAGGATCCAGTTTCAATACATCCATCTTTAGGAGTGCCATCAGCTCATCATATAGACCAGATGTTGAGGGATACAGCAAGTGGGCTGCCATCAAAAAGTAGTCAGCACTTTCTTGATTAACGTCAAAGCGAGGTAATGGCTTCTTCTTTTCCTCCACCTTTACGGCTGTGGATACATCGGACATGTTTACGTTCTTGGTTTGTGCAGGAGAGCCAAATATAGTGTTGGTTGCTGTTGAATCCGTGCTGTTGGTACTGGACAAAAGATTGCTTTCATTCTTTGAAACCACTTTCGGCACTAAAGTGCTAGGAGCAGTTGAAGTGGCTGTCGCCGCAGCGTTTGGCGAAGGCCCGATGTTTTCCTTTGCTGTAGCAATGCCTTTCGAATCAACCATCTTGACATCTTCGCTCGCTGCTTCCACAGGCGAAGTGCTAGCATTGGTGGTGTTTGCAAGATCTTTCGTTGAAGTGACCCCATTTGATGTGGTAGCAGCTGAAGGATCCACAATCATCAGTTTCGAACCCTCCATTGTTGTCGGCTTGGTGGTGTTCTTGTAAACATTCATTTCCGTTACCGCATCAGCCATATCGAAATCCGATCCATCTGCCTTGATCTTCGGATCAGCTGCGTTGCTAGCTTGTGGTGGATTTACGGTAGTACTTTGAGTGGTTCTCATCTCTTTTGTCAATGGTTTTGACAGTGCCATAGCTGCTTTCTTCTCGGCTTCTTTCTGCGCTGCGATGCGCTTCATAACATCGTCGAACTCTTTTCCAACAGACCCGTAAAATTCAGCGACAGTCGAACGCAAAAGGGTTAGATCGGCCGCCGATTGGACGTCGATTTCGCCAGCTTGAATCATTTCAAATGGAAGCGAATTTGGTGTACGTGGATTCTTGGCTTGTGATTCCCATTGACCTTGGGAGGAATGATGGCCGTGGAACAACTCCCATCGCCTGAAAAAGGATGGTGTGAGATTAAAACCAAGTCACCTATCGTCAAACAACAACATTGTGTACCTACCAGGCAAATTCCTCGTGCGATGGTTCGCGGTAGACGTGGCCCCAAGTTTTGCTAATGTATTGCAGCATTCGGAGCATGTATCGGAAGTTGATCATCTTCGGAACGGCAGCATTTTGCTTTTGCCTTTTGTTCTTCGGCCGCTTGCTGGAATGAGCCGTGCGCTTATCGCCAGAAACTGTTACCTCCTCCTCCTCGTCGTCGCTGTCACTGTCATCCTCGTCATAATGAACAAAGTTGGTGGGAAATTCTCTCTGCAACTCGAATACGGCAGACAGAATCATGGACGAAAGTGCAGTCGGAGCAAATACGGCCTTCTTGCATTGCTTCACTTGGACTTCTTCCATGTGTGCCACAAAGTTAGCTTCTTGTTCCTCCAACTCTGCGATTGCTTTCAATTTGACTAGGCGGTCCTTGAATCCCTTTTCAACTGTGTTCAAACCAGCATCCTTCTTCTTTGATACTTTCTTATCGGTTCGAAGCAAGCCCGATAAGACATTCGGGGGCACCAGACGGCAGATGTCCCGATACAGCAGACACTTTGGATCATGCAAGTACTCGTGATCCTCTCTCCCGCATCGACATCCACGGACAGGACGTGGCATCTGACGCAAGGAGCTCCGCTGTGCATCGGATGAAAACGTGACATCCTGGAATCCACCTTCGGCCTCTATTTTCTTTGTCCATTGCGCTTGGTGTTTCACTCGTAACTCGGATTCCATTCGCCGCGATTGTTCAATCCATTGCGTCTGAAGGGCAGGAATGCTTCGAGCTGGGAATTGATCTTCTTCGAATCCAAAGCTCTTCAAGGTGCCAATCTTTTGAAACATAGATATCATTGGTTCGAACGCTGGTAGTGTGGAAACATGCTGTCCAAGTAGCCTGGAAGGTTGATGAATCGCACGAATGATAGAATCGGCGATTGCTGCAAATTCATAGGCTTGAAAGGGTTGGTTGGAGTTTGCCAGCACCATGCCTTTTGGATCGTTGGAGGGCTTTTGTCCCTTTGGAATCTTGGATGACAGCTTTGATGTCAACTTGGGCGCCAACGGTTTCGGGGCAGGCTTGGGTCTGCGGGCCACTACCAGATTCGCGGAAATGAAGCCATTGGAGTTCTCTGATTTGCTCGCAAAGACGGCACAAGCTTGTGCAAATGTTTTGTTAGCAATTGACGTTCCTCCGATCGAAACTACAATGTCTCCAGTTTGCAAGAGCGTCGTGCCATACTCAGGTCCAGCTTTGTCGCGGTATCCATTCTGCTTCGTAGTGTCGACCACTAACATCACGGAGAAGTTCACGCGTCGTCGACGGCGTCTCGTTGATTTGGCGGTAGCAGCAGGAGATGACGACAACACTGCAATGGGAGTAGGTGCAGTAGTGACAGAACCACTTGCTTTTGGCACTGACCCATCACTTGTTGGTTTGACGTCACCAACAACACTGGGTCTATCGGATATCGCAGTTGGCTTTACTTGCTCAAGAACGACAGATGTAGTAGCCTCTGGGGTCGGTGGAGTAGTAGACGCAGAATGGGGCTGCTCTTTTTCTGTCAAATTTGTCGATCCTTCTGGATTGGTGGAAGATTTCTCGATCGCACTATCTGGCGTCGTTGAGTCTTTGGCCAACGGAGGACCGTTTGACAAATTGGTTGGTAGTGACGAATGACCCATTGTGCTCTCACCGCTACTCTGTCCTCCAGCTGTAATTTGTGGTTCTGGTTGCTTCTCTTCTTGAGTTGAAGATCCAGGCGGCAAAGATGGATTTTTAGCTTCAGCTGGCTTTGGACTTTTCGCCTTTGCCGCATTCTCAACCTGAACTTTATCGTCAGTATTGGAGCCATTTTTTGAAGCCTCTTCGCTGTTACCGCTGGACTCCTTTTGATCTGCTGCCGTAGACAAATTCACAGGAGTGGGAGGATTCTGGACACCTGAGATATTACTTCCATCATCAGTTTTGGCTGCTGCAATTGCTGGGACCAAGCTTGTCGTCTTGGTTGGAGCAGCAAGACCGAGATGCTTTCTAATTTGTTCGTCGTACCATTCTGGATCCACCAAGGTCGACTGTTGAAACAACTTCAAACTTACACCAAACGATTTTTCGTCCTCAGGTCGGACCAACTTAATTTCCAACAATTGGTAGTGTGCAAAGGGAGAAGGCCCCTTGGTGACCTCGCACAATCGTGCAATTTCAATGGGTTTGGGCCGTGGCTGTGCTTGGGGACGTGCTTGTCGCCAGGGTTTCCAAATGCGTTGCACACCTGTAGGTGGTACAGGCGGGTGTGGAAGCGGAGCAGGTGCCACAGGTGGACTAATTCCCATTGCTGCTGCTGGGTAGGAGGGACCGCTCGTGTAAGCAGGATGCATCTGCTGCATGAATTGTGGTGGCAACAAGTGTGGTGTCGTCACTTTTTGCAAAGGTGGTCGAACAAACGCACTCATGCGGCTTGGAAACTGAGGATTTCCCGCAACGATTGATGGTTGTGGAGGATGGACAGCTGCAACAGGTGCTGCCATGCTGCTACCATTGGTTGACTCATTCGCAACTGTAGGAGCTGCTGAAGAGTCTCGAGGAAGCTTATCCGCAGCTTGAATAGAAGGATTCGTACCAGTACCAACAAGTGGTTGTGGCGGATTCGAATTTCCAGTTGGAGTGGGATTTGCTGTAATCATTCCACTGGAAGGGGAAGGTGCGACAGGAAATGCCACTGAAAACTGAGGAACCATGTTGTTGGCCTGATAACAGGCATTCCAATTACCAGCGACTGGTTGTTGGGGCGCCATGAAATTGCCAACCATTGTTGGTCGAGCTACCATCATACCAGCTGCAGCCATCATACCTTGCTGTGGCATTGGATGCTGACGGAACATTCCCATCTGCGCCTGCATTAGCACTTGAGCTTGCATTCGAGTATACTGCACATACTGCGCTTGGTATTTCTGCTGTTCTTGGCGATGTTGCAATGCCTTTTGTTGATATTGGTGACACTGGAGCAGATATTTTTGGTAGGCTGTGCAGTTTTCAACATGCATTTCGTACTCCTTGAGTCTCTTCTCTTCCAGTCTCTTTTCACGTTCTTGCTGCTTACGGAGTCGCTCTGCTCCTCGTTCTTGCTGCTTCTTTATTCGCTCTTCTTCCTTCTGCTTGAGAATTTCCATCCTCTGTCGCTGCTTCTCATCCTTCATCTTCTGACGTTCTTCTTGCATTGCCTGCAGTTCCTTCATCTTGACTGCCCTCTCCTTCTCTTTTTGTCGACGACGTTCGTCGGCTTCTTTCTGCAAACTTGACAGCGTCTTTCGTCTCTTCAAAAGCGCAAGTTCTTGCTTCAATTGCTGCTTCAAGGAATTCTTCTTTTTCAGCATGCTGGGTTTGATAGGAGTTGTTCGTTTGGTAGGAGTCACCTTTGGCAGACCTCGTACTACCGGTGGCGATGTCGATGCAATAGGGTTTGCATTAACAACAGGAGTGATTCCAGAAGGTGTCTGCTGTGATGGAGTCTTTCTGATGTTGCTTCGATTTATGGGAGTCACCGGCTTCGTAGCTGACGACGGCCTTCCCTGAACCTTGACATTTGCCTTGTTTTGTGGATTCCACTGCTTTTTGACCGGTGCTGCTGCAGTTGATGGTACAGAAGAGCCAGTTGCAGGTCTATTAATAGGTTTATTCTTTCGATAGGGGTTTACGATAGGCTTGAATGTATTCGGCATGGTTGAATTGCATTGCGATGTTTTGGCAATGATTTCTGAAAACCTGCAAAGCCATGGTTGACGTACGCACTGATTCAGATTTTGGCGCGAAGTCTTTGTTCTAAATCGGTCCAAGACATACCGGTACTGTAATATATATAATACTGCATTGTAGGGTACCCCAAATGCATGATGACACCAAACAAAGTAGTGCTATTCGGAGATCTTGAGCTGGATGGCTAATCTTTCTTTTTCTTTGTTCAGCATTATTGTTCAATTGCGACGATCTGGTGCTGTTGAACGGACCAGTTCATCAGACAGCAGCGCAGGTGCATCACACCGACATTTCAGAGACGAGCGCAGTACTCCACCAGCCATTTGTTCTACCTAGATTCCCCTATGGATCTCACCAGGACCATGCGTTGTCTTTAAGCTTTTGAGGGTACAAAGCAGATCAAACAGGTTCAATTGTCAGGAATAAATGCTATACATTGAATAATCCTTGAATTGTCGTTACTGTAGATAGCCGCATTGAACAGCATTCATATTCAATCCGTGTTGTTTGCGACAGTTACAGGTGAAAGGAACTAATGTAGATGTGTTTGCAAAAGTAGCGCCATTATCAATTTCTGTCTTGTTCATTCGCGGAGTTGGGATTGATTGGCCATAAAGTGTCGTCTGCGACGTGTCGCAACTTCAGTCCGCTTAGATTTCAAATTTTATTCCTGGCAAAAACACACCATTTTGATTGCTAACAGCAAATTCAAATTGAAACAGCCTTCTCTTGTCCTTGTATTGAACCAAGGATCCCAAAGTGCTTCTTCGCTCTACAGCCACAAGATTTTGTCAGCATTCTGGTTGCCCAATCTTTTCTTACCAATCTTCTCGGCCATTCTTTCCTGCATTTCGAATTGTTCTTCGTTCCCATCGATAACTTCTTTTTCCATTCGAAATCATGGTTGTCCAAACTCGACGCAAGCGAAAGCACGTATCATACTACGAATCCGATTCTGACGATGATACTGCAGCCATGGAAGAACCCGATCACGCCATGGAAGTCATCCAAGCCAAATGGCGCGGCAAAGCTGGAAGCAAGAAAGCGAAACATCCAACCAAGGCTCCATTCGAAATGGTTCCTGACGAACTCTTGCCACAAATACTTTCTTACTTGGACAATGTGCGACAACTTTACCACTTGAGCAACATGAACAAGTCGCTTCGATACGCCATTTCTTCCGAGCTGGTCATTCGGGCTGCTGTATTTTCTGGAAATCCATATACGTGAGTTACACTTATTTTGCGAGCGACTGTGAATCGGACGTTGGCATCAACTTCTGGTCTTATTATAATTCTATTCTCGGTTTCTTTTTCTCTCTTTCCGACACCCTCTTTAGAGGTACTCTGGATGGATTGATGTGTGAACTCTCCAACCGAAAAATTCGAGTTCCTTCCACCCTTCGCATGCTCCGCCTCCTCAACGCGAAAGCGTGTGAACGTGGCAAGCAATGCTTTTGCTACAACCTCGAAAAAGAAGAAAGTGGCCCCTTGCCACATGTCACCAGGTCATTTGGACTGGCAATCTGCCATCCATGCATACAGGCACTTTCCTCTTGTTGGGGAACTGACTGTCCTTATCCGCTCCAAAGCACCAAACTCTGTACCCATGGCTGGTCTCGAGTCCTTTGCTATCCTCAAGTCGAGCAAGCTACGGGAGATGCCGTCGGTCCAATCATCCTCTTTCGTGACATTAAGCAAATTCAATACTCGTATTCCGACAACACAAAACGAGAGGCAGTTTTGGCATCGACCATTCAATCAGCAACTGCTCAAGCTATTGGCCCAGACGATGAAAAAAGACTCCAGCAATTCTGCGACTCTCACAAGGAAGCAAAGAGTCAATATCAGGACTATCTTGAGGCGAAGAAGAGAATGAAAAGGGAAATGGAAGAGGCAATTTTCGCCAAACGAGCTGCGCGAAAGCTGGAACTTGCGAGACCTGTATTTCAAAAACTCCAATCGCATTTTTCTGGGTTCCAATTCGAATCTATCGTGTTGAATCGCGATTGGGTTGTCAGTACTGGAGCCTGCGAATTCGACTACTGGCCCTCCAATTTCGCATTTCGACCTCTTGTGACAGCACCAAGTACAGCCACACAAAGAAAGATTACCGCCGCAGCTGCTACTGCCAAGGATATTTACACTCAACTTGAACAATACGGTTTTCTTGGGGACAGTTTTCCTCGTCGATTGCACCAATGGCTTAATACACAGGAAAACATTCCACTTCACAAGCAAGCCTTGGTTCGGTATTTCGCTGAGCACAAGACCTCAGAGCTCATGATTCGCTCAGGACGACGACTATACGAGGACCAAGCCGTAAGACTTGCATTGGCTGCCGGCGATCGCGCAAAAATGGTTCTCGAAAGACTTTCAGCACAGGATTGTCGCGAAGCATTCGCCCATGCAGTTGAAAGGGCAAACACAGTACCAAGGTCCTCAAGAAGTTCACGGCAAAAGAGATTCCAGCTTGCCAAACACATCTGGACACGGAATAATACCGGAGGGTATACCGGAAGAGATTTCTTGCGCGGCTTCTCTGAAGTGGAGAGATTTGGAGAGCAGTTTGATGAGTGCAAAATTGAGTACTCAATTTTGCTTCGAAAGATCCTTCGATACAAAAAGCACCCTGATACAAGAGCATGGATTGAAGATTTCCGCTCATCAGGCAATTTCAGCGAAGCTCTCCTGCCCAGAGTAAGTTCAAAACTATTGCATTGTTCTTGAGTACGCTGGTAGCTTACTGATTTGCTTCATCAATCCCGTTTCATCAGGATGCCATTGATACCCTCTACGAAGGCGACTTTGGTCCTTCCAGATCTAGTGGGACCTTTGAGGAATGGCGGCGATACCAAACCAGTCTCGTCCGAACCGCTTACCTCAAAAGCCTATATTGATGCCGTTCGGGTAGTGCACTTGAGATTAGAAATTTTTGACATCCGCTTCGTTTCTATTAATCAATTGGTGCATTTGTGGAAAGATCAGCATTAGGAGTAAGAGATTGTAGAAACCAAGTTTCTGCTGTACTTATGTTGTCGATCTTGAATTGAAGAATTGTTACTTGTAGGATATCTCATTCTTTGTCTTAAAGGTTCCAATAGTGATGATCATTTGGACACCTCTTGCTGCATCAAACAAGCTGCTTCGCGAAGAAAGTAGTGCACAGAAGAAGGATCATCTATGCAACTTGCAAGGGTCTCGACCAAGTGATGAGCTGGATACAAACCAGGTTTGCCGTTGGCACCACCAATAACAGATATCTTATAGCGAAGTCGATTTCTTTGCAAATAGAACTGGATGCGTTGGAGAATTTGAGCGCATACAAGGTATGCTTGTTTGGTCTCCGAGTTTGCATGTTTATCAACTGGAAGAATGAACAATGGTCCAAAGGAACATAACGAAGAATTTTGTTTCACTGCATCTTCTGTCAATTGGAGCACAGTCATGGAGTCCTTTACTTGTGCGTCGATGCATGTTGCAGAACTAGCACCTTTCGTGAGCACAAGCTTTCGCAGTCTCGTAGACTTCAGAAAAGGCAAAAGGCATTCAAGTAGTTCCGGCAGCGACTCAATGTTATGGGAGATATCCAGGGATTTCAACATTGAATTTTCACCCAAGCCTGTCAGAAGTGCAGATATGGATTTAGATGTCAACCCAGTTGCTGAGAGATTCATTTCTTCAAGTGCAACGAATTGGTGTGATAAAGATATGAATGAGAACACGAGATTTTCTTCATGTCTGATACCTCCTAACATATTCCTTGACAAATCAAGGGATTGCAAGTTTCGATCACCTGCCAAAAACTCCCAAATGCGTTGAATTCCAGTACCTGTCACCCCACAGCTCTTCAGTGCAAGGTGGCTGATGCAGTTTAGACTCGACAACGTTGCCAGGAACAAAGATAGCAACTCATCTTCATTGCTCACTAGGATTCCCCAGTGGTAGAACTCCAAGCATTGGAGATGTGATGCATGCTTCAGAGTCTCGATGACATCCATAAATTGCTTGTTTGTCATCGAAAAGTCAAAGCTCTGAGATTTCAGAGAACTATCATTGCTTTTCACTCGGTTCAAGAATTTCTCCGTTTCTCGATCACCTCTCTTCTGCTCATGTTCTAGAAAGTCATCCTCTTCATCAGCATCAAAGGGGTCGTAGAACAAAGTCATGCTAAAAGTTCGGAACAGCGATAAAGTTGGTACCGGTACAACAGTTTGAAGAAGGATATGAAGACATCAGAAAATTCTGATTTGACTCGTTTGACTGAATAATTCTTCCCTTTGAACTTTCTATTTCTCAGACATGGAATCTAATTTGGATTCTCTAGTCTTCAAAGTCTGGTGAGCCACCCTTGTTACAATTGTAGAATCAGCTCGAAGCATTACAGACAAGGATACCTAATACAATGGTAGGGTACACAAAGGATGACAGAATACGTATGACAAGATTCTATTATACTGTTTGTATAGAATCATTTCTTACCTTTTATTATCACATTCCGAGATAGTATAGTGGCTAGTATCCCCGCCTGTCACGCGGGAGACCGGGGTTCGATTCCCCGTCTCGGAGTATTTTTGCACAACTACTACCGGATGTTGTGTTACATGCATGCGGCCCATGCATCATGAGGCAAATTCTTGAATCCCAAGAGACGAATGTTGTAACCCTGAGTACAATTAGGAGGCGAATATTTCGTGACATCTATTTTATATGCTGGGTTGTTAGCTCCCTTCCAAAATTTTGCATCAAACATGACTTTGGGGGAGACTGGCTGCATTCCTTCAAAGACTACTACAGCAAACATCATTCAAGATTTGGACTAAAATTACTTCTGTTTTCATCACTTTAAAATATGTCTCTCACAGTGAAAACTTCGAATCGACCAGAACAGAATTTATAATTGATAATATCTGACCGAGCAAACAACGTCCACTTGGTCTAGGGGTATGATTCTTCCTTAGGGTGGAAGAGGTCCCGGGTTCGATTCCCGGAGTGGACCTTTTGCTTTTGGCATCATTGCCCCATGTACACCGCAACTGTTGCTGTATGATACCACTATTATTCGCTATTGTCACCCCTGGAACTGTATTTTTATTGTACTGAAGACCATGCAATATCCTCAAGCCATAGAATATCCTCCCCGTATCCAACATGATGAAATTGATGAAGATGGTGTCACGCTGGAAATGAAGGAAACTTGGGTTCTCCTGTGTCGTCTGTTGTATCGCATGAAGTACCAGGAAGACATTCCAACAGAGGCTACAGGGCAGTCCTGGCATGCTTTGATAGCGAGGGCTCAGTTGGCGCAAGACATGTGGAAATCGCTGAGCCATGAGGTGGCTTCTAGAGACTTTGCAGTATATCAAAAAATGTCCAACAAGGTCGATAGTTTATGTCGGAGGGCCCATCGCTTGGCGGAAGAGCGCCGAGCACATGCTCCACCGGACCTTATTGATGAAATATTTTTCTCCAATGATAGCAATGATAGTGATAGCGATAGTGACGATAGTAAGGAAGGCATGCAGGAAGAACAGCATACTGTCAAAAGTGCTTATGCTTCAGATGAATCAAAAGACGAAGAAAATGAAAGCAATGATCGTAGGAATAAAATGGCAACACCAACGCGGAACGACGCAAAGAATACAACTCCAATGACAAACGAAGCGTTGCAAAAGGCTCAGCGGGAGCAAATGGAAGAAGCCATTGCTCAAATGGCACGTCATATGAAGGAAGCGACCATGGGAATTTCCAATACGTTGCAGCAGCAAAACCAAAGCACCCTAAACGAACTGGAAACCGTTGCCGAGCAAAATGCTCAAGACATGTCAAAGGTGACAACAGATGTCACGGATCATAATCGAAGGCAATGGAGAAAGAATTTTTCGACTTGGTCTATGATGTTTTTATTGGTTGGCATTTTTGTCTTCACAATGCTCATGATTTTCACATTGCCGAAGCATCCAACGGGGTCTCTATTGGGAAAAAGAGGAATGATCCGAACAAGCGTTTCTTGGGCATCCACAAAATCCTTGCGCGTAGTACAGTGGGCCACAGATAAGAGTGGTATAATGAATGTTTTGGAAGGTGATGAATTACCTTCTTCAGGTGAACGTGTGCCTGAAGATCTGTTTGAAGAAAGCGAGGCAGAACGTCGCCAAAAGGAAAAACTGGATCAAATCATCGCAAGTCGGAAAGCTCGAGATTTCCACGACAACTTTGGTGATGATTATCCTGATCACGAAGCAGAACAAGGCGGCAAGCCAAAGCAAAAGTCAACAAAGACAAATAAAAACACAAATGCCGGTAGTGATGGATACATGGAAAGCAAAATTACTGCTAGTGGTGACATAGAAAATGACGTAAAACAAGATGAGGGGCCAGCAGATGTAGACATGGACGAATTAATTGCTTCATTGAATCGTCAGGCACAAAAAGCTCTGGAAGAGCAAAAGGCAGCGCAAAAGAAAGCAGAGGAAGCTGCCCGTAAAGCAAAAGAGGAAGAGGAAGCACGAGTTCGAGCCGAGGAAGCTGCGCTCCTCGCTAGGAAAGAACGAGAACGAAAGGAACGACAAGAAGCGGTTCGAATAGCGAGGGAAGAAGTCGCCCGCAAAGAAAGGGAGGAAGAGGAGGCTAGAATCCGAGCTGCGCAAGAAGAAGTAAAGCTCAGAGCTCAACAAGAGGAGGAATTGAGGTTTGCAAGAGAAGAAGAGGAGGCAAAGCTCCGAGCCAAAGAAGAAGCAGAGCGCAAAGCTAGACAAGAACGAGAAGAGGAATTGAGACGAGCGAGGGAAGCAGAAGAAGTTGCAGAAGCTGAGCGACTAGCTCAGATGGAGCGGGAAGAAGCATTGCAAAAGGCAAGAGAAGAAGAAGCCCGCAAAGCAAGAGAGGCGGAAGATGCAAGAATCCGGGCCGAAGAAGAGCGTCGAGTTCAGCTACAACGCGAGGAAGAATTGAGACGAGCCTGGGAAGAAGAAGAGGCTCGAGCCCAAAGGGAAGCCGAGGAGGCCGCGAATGCACAAGCCGAACGTTTTGCTCAGATGGAAAAGGAACGCATTGCTCGAGAAGAAGCCCTGAGAAAATCGAAGGAAGAAGAGGTCAGAAAAAGGACCGAGGAGGCAGCCAATGCACAGGCCGATAGGTTTGCTCAAATAGAGCGAGAACAAATGAAACGGGAGGAAGCATTCCAAAAGGCCCGTGAAGCAAGAGAACAAGAGGAAGCTCGGGTGCGAGCCGAAGAAGCAGCTGCAGCGGAGGCTGAACGATTTTTGCAAGAGAAGCAACGCATAGAGCGAGAAGAAGCTTTGAAAATTGCTAGACAAGAAGCCGAGCGTCGCGCTCGTGAAGAAGAACGGGAACGATTAGAGCGAGAGGCTGCCTGGAGACAAGCCAGAGGCGAGGCTTCTCGACAAGAAGAACGTGCTCAACAGAATCCACACAAAAGTGATGAACATTTAGAAGATCGACTTCAGCAGATTCATGAAAACACGGACCATAATCGGGTTGAGCAAGAAAAGCGAGCACGAATGGAAGATGCAAAGAGACACGACGAAGATATTGATATGGAAGAATACGTTGAAAGGGGTCGCGAAAAACTCGATGAGTATTTGGGCCGTGAGGAGCGGCACGATGAACTGTAGTATTCTATTACCTAGGATTTTTAAAATATAAGACAAGAGGAACTTTTACTATCTTGAATGAAATTTAAAGGATTCCTATTCTATTATAACATACTTCATGGAAGAATATACTGAAATGACAAGAAACGACTCTGTTTTGGCGTATTGAGGTGAGATTATATCCAGCATCATACTCTTCTTAGAACGAATGCTTAGCAGCGCGTGGTCGCCGGGCAAGAAGCTTTAGCTTGGTGTCCCACTCAAAGCCCTCCACTCGTTGTCCAGCCAACAGTTTGCGGGTGGTATGGCACTTGATGGCCATGGTATTTGCTAGCAGTGATTTGGGGTGCAGGACCTTGGTGGCATCCTTACGCCAAACGACCCATCGACCACATCTTGTGTTTGGCGAAGCTCCTTCCATGGCCTCGAGGTAGGTGCACTGCATACAGCAAGGAGGTTGAATGAATCCAAGGCGAGCAAAAAAGCAAGTTTCAACAAACAAATCTGCCACTTGACTCTCTGACAGCACAGTGGATAAAATGCGAGGACTGACAATGTTGTCGATCTGCGTCATGGAATTGGAGCTATACGAAGCATCCGAAGCAACAGAAGAAGCTGCTCCACCAGGAGTCGGGACAAATCGGTTGGTCTGTGGAAACAATCCACCCATTCCGGTCTTGTTGGCCGAACGTCCAGTCATTTTCTCTTCAATCTGGTCCAGTTGCTTTTCCAAAGTCCGAAGTGCGTTGCTGTTTTGGGATCCGGAAGCAGTATTCAAAAGTGCCTTGTATTGGCGAGATTCTTGTTGGCTCAACCATCCCTTGGCTTGAAAGCTGGCCAATCGTTCTTTCAAAGCTTCGACCGACATTTGTTGCACGTTTTCTGGATCGTTCATCGAAAATACTTCCTTCAAAAAGTCCGTATCGGGCGCACAACCTTCGGGGACCACTGATTTGAGCATATTCATGGGCGCCTCAGCAAAGCTGGCAGACCCAAAGTTTTCCACGGAGACATTGGAAAGCGTCTCTCTGGATGCCTTGAGAAATTGTTGGTAATCAAGCATGGTGATGATTGATAGCGGTTTGTATTGGTGATGGGACAAAACAACGAAAAAGTGGCTGTACCAGAAAAGTGAGTGGCCGTTTGTCATTTTATACAAGATCCTCGTTTCTGCAGATAATGTGTATGCTATGCAGACATGTTATACACACGCGCGAATCGATCACGAGTCAGATTGGTTGATTCATTCGACCACGAAGCAGAATTCAAATCAAACTTCCCATCAAGAAAGATTTCGATCGAAGAATTTGGATACGAGTTCAACTGCTCGAATCAGTTTGGATACTACGTTGCTCCCGAATTCAGACAAACATATCAGCAGATACAGCCACCAGAACGATCGATTATAGGGATTCGTTGCTCAGGAATTCAGACAAACGCATAACATAATACCAGCAGGTACAGCCAGCAGTATGATAAACCATGAGAATTCTATGCTCAAGAATTCAGACAAGCGTATACTAACAGTATCTGGTAGGGCAAAGATATGATAAGCAAAAGAAATAGAAAAATGTATGATACCAACGTTGATATACTATGAATAGATGATTGTATGTGTTTCGAAAAAGACTATATCGTATTAGCTAAAATTGTGCATCATTCGTGCATAAACTGATCTTCAGGTTTCTGGGAGTTTGTAGAGTGTGTTTTGTGTAATAGAGGAAGCATCTCGTGCTAATCTTCTCTCGTGCTCTCGTCCTCTCGTGAATATAGAGGAATACTCTCTTGTATGTGTTTTTGTCCTGGTGTTCTTTTGTGTGTGCGTCCTATCCTATCCTATCCTGTCTGTTCAGGTCTGAATTCAGTACAGACCGCTGACAATATCAACAAGTTGCGTGAGGGTTTCGGTGTCCATCAAATTTTGTTGATCAAAAAGTGCAGTGGCAGTGTCGACAGCCTGAAGGATATCTTCTGGTGTTGGAAGAGACTCGGGATCAACGGCATCAACAGCGGCAACGGTAGCAACAGTAGCTCCAGTAAAGGTAAAGTGGTGACCGGAAGTGGACTTGGAGACCAAGTCTTGGACATGTTGTCCCATGCCTTGAAGTTGGTTCTCCAACTTGTTCAGCAACTCTTGTCCAAAATTCAGAGAAAAGTCGCCGGTGGCAACAGAAGCGGCAGTGTCCACAGCAGTTTGCTGCATGTTGGGAAGGGCATCTGCAAGTGTTTGCATGATTTGATCCTTACGTTCCATTTGGTCCGCTCGGATGACTTCCAAGAAGGCCAGAAGTTTGACATTCTTGGAAGAGACTTGACTCATGACTTTTTCGAGTCGCTTCACGTCCTTTTGTTCTTGGACGAGCAACTCTTGTAACAGTTCTGTAGTCTTCATGGACTTGTCAATGGGAGTCTTGTCCACTTGAGAAGCATAGTCCATGATTTCAATGTCATGAGCTCGGGCATATTCCATGAGTTCCATGGCGCGAACTCGTTGTTGCTCCTCGACGTCATAAAATTCTTCGGATAGGTCCTTGACAGCAGAGGCAGCCAATAGATACCTTCTGCCGGCAGTGAACTCTCTTGCCACTTGTTCGGTAAGCAATTGAGAAATTGAGACTTGAGGTTCTTCGCGTTGGTAAGTGTTTAGGATGGAATTCCTGAAGCTGTCAGTTTCAGTGACTGTGCTGTCAATGGTTTGAGCATTAACATAATTCAATGATGTGGTGGAAGAAGAAGGAGAAGTGCCGACGGTAGAAGCCGACGGCCTTGGTAATGATGATGAGGCACCATTCATGTTTACAGCTTGAAATCCAACAGCTTGCTGACACAAGAAGTTGGCCACAAAGAGGTAGAAAGGAATTCTGGAGATCATTGTTGGATATAGACTTGAAAGAATTGGTATGAAAAATGGAATGCTTTTGCAAAGGTGAAAATTGAAAATTGTGAGACTGGAATCTAGAAATCGGAATCCATTCGTTCAGAAGGCGATGGAATTTCGAGAACGGAATTTGGGGAAAAAGAGGCGCAGCAGAATTCTGCTCATGGCCATCTGCCAAGTCATAAAATCTGAGTGATCTGATTGGATAGCGGACCGTTCAGAACTTTGTGTAACGGAAGGGCGAATTGTGCAGTTCAAACACGTCAGTGGGACCCCTTTTTCGAACGAAAAAAAAAGTATCTTTCAATCAATATATCTCTGAACCCTTCTCATTCTGACTCGTGCACCTTCTCATATCTGACTGACTCACTTGTTTTGTACTAAATTCAGCCAAGCGGCAATGGGACCTCGCTGTCCATCGTCGTCAAAACAAGAAAAAGTTAGGTGCAGCTATTCATGGGCACTCTAGTTTCTTTCGTGTGTCATTGAAGTGAAAGGAGCGCGGCATTGGGTTAGTTGGATACCTGTAACGACCTCTTGAAGCACACGACCGCTACGACGGCTGTAAAAGTGCTGGTTTGGGCAAGGTTTGGGTGGGACCCAAGAAGTCGTAAGGCAAGCAATTCTTGCCACAATCGGCTGGCGTTGCTCCTGCTGTTGTGCGGAAGGCCCTTGCATCATCTGGCTTCTTTCGTTGTCAGGGTTTTCTACTACACGACAGCTTGTGACCAAGACCATTCATTCATTGCCTGGCAAAAGTCCGTCCACAACACGAGAATTGCATGGCATTGGCGTCGCAAGAAGAGAAGACGGAATCAAAGGTTGAATTTAGCTTTATTGATATGTATCGGACACGGCAAGAGCCTCGATTGATTCAAGTTCGATTTGGGCTTCAAGTAATCATACAACAATCAGCCTACAGTATGTTCTCGGTGGTATTTGGTCAAACTGTTCTGTTCTCGGTCGTAGTTGTTGGTCAAACTGTTTCTGTTCTTTGATTCCTTAGGGTCCACAGACAAAGCACCGCATCCCACATGCATCTATAGAGGTCGACTTTCGAAATATGTTATTCTTTTTCGATATGTACATGATGATGCTGGAGCGTTTGTTCATGGAAGTATCCATTTATTTGCTTGGGTTGCAAAAAGAGAGGGTGATTTTGGGATTTTCCTCTTGGGCGCTGTCGGTCAACAAGTCCCATTGGCCGCCATATACGCCGAAAACCATGTAACAACACACCAGTAAGTCTCTCGTATAGAATTGGTCTAAACAGTCAGAGCGGTATGCGAATTATCGATACTGAATAATAAAATGATTCATTCATTCGACCTAGTTCTGAACCGCGAGTTCTGAACCGCGATGGAATTGTGAAGTACTGTAGTTTGTAGAGATCCCACTCAAAACAATGTTGACTCTATTGGTGGATGAGACAGCGGCAGGCTTTTGTGGTGTTCAGCCACAAGCAACGACATAGAGGTACCAAGGGTTCAGTGCGATCGATTGGTTTGAAACACATTGTACAGCTAGTCTCCCCCTCCCCTACCCAGTGATCCCACTCGGAAAAAGGGCAACTCTGTTAGTGGATCAGACGGCGGCAGGCTTTAGTGTACCGCACTACTACACAATTCTGGCGGCAGGCTTTTAGTGTACCGGTAGGGTACCACAATACCCAACTCTGGGATCACTAGCAAAAAGCTATCGTATTTGGTAGGTACAGTAGTGTCTAGTAGAGATCCCACTCAAAAAAAAAGACAACTCTGTTAGTGCATCAGACGGCGGCAGGCTTTTAGTGTAGGTACCACAATATGTAATACTACTGTAAACAAACAGTAATGCGCCGTCGTAGTAACCGACTAACGACTGCTTTGATCCCACACCACTCTCAGACAGCGGCGGCAGGCTTTTAGTGTAGCACGATACACAATTCTAGGATCACTATTGTATCGTATTATACGAGTGAGCGCTAACGAACGACTGTTGTGAAACACATTCAACATTAGATCCCAGTCGGGACAACTCTGTTGGTGGGTCAGACGGCGCCAGGCTTTTAGTGCAGTACGATACACAATTCTAAAGTTGGAAGCGGTGGAGTACGATTTCTGTGGCTATTTGCCATGGAGATCCCACTCGAAAAAAGTCAACTCTGTTAGTGGATCAGACAGCGGCAGACTGCTGTGTACCACACTACACAATTCTCGGTCACAAGCAAGAGAGTACGATAGCTTTGTAAACCTTGTGGCGCACCATGTTGAATGCTGTTGGTGAGTTCCCACTAACAAAATCATCACTATGTTAGTGTATCAGACGGCGGAAACCGTTGCTGTACCACAGAACACAATTGTCCTTTCATAGCCAAGGATCAACGATTCATATACAATATTACTAGGCTCACTAGGAGCAAGGATCAGTCCTGTAGTACTACCACCACTAGCGGACGATGCCTGCCTCCTGTTGTTGACCCCCTCCCCTTTCTCCTTCCCTATACTTCAGTTGACTCAGCACTTTTTTGAATTTCCTTCCATTGGATCCCTCCTATACCAAAGACCGCAATTCAAAGCATACATATCTCTAATATGGATAAATCAAACGATGCTTTTTCCTCTAGAGAAGGAGGGTACGAAATGTGGCTCCTTGGTTCTATTCGCGTTACGAGAGTCGTACGAGTCAAAGCCAGCTGCAATTACCACTTTTGGGATAAATCGTGAGTCATTTTAGTACCTGGCTGAGGTACCAGTACCGGTAGCTGTATCTGGTTCTCGTCTTTTTGAAGCACTTGTGGGAAGACTAGCGAAATACATTGTGGTTGGTGAAGTAAGAGAAGAATAGATTTTATACCGTAGTACTAATATTATAATAAGTGTACATCATTTAGTCATGCAAAAATTGTGCGTCAGGTTGCCTGTCGAATAATAGTATGTTTTTAATACACACCACTGACAATATCGACAAGTTGACTCAGGGCTTCCGTATCCATGGCTTGAAGAAAGTTTTCAGGATTTGGAAGCGACTCGGGATCAACGACATCGACTGCGGCAACTGTAGCGGCAGTGGCTCCAGTAAAGGTAAAGTGACCAGAGGACTTGGAAATCAGATCGTGGATGTGCTGTCCCATACCTTGAAGTTGATTATCAGACCAACGAGAGACAGAGGATGGAATTTGATCTGCGTTGTCCAACTTGTTCAGCAAATCTTGTCCAAAGTCTCCAGTGGAGGCTTGAGCAGTAGTAGTGACAGAAGCAGTGTCCGCAGCAGATTGCTGAATTGTTGGGAAGGCATCTGCAAGTGTTTGCATAATTTGATCCTTACGTTCCATTTGGTCCGCTCGGATGACTTCCAAGAAGGCAAAGAGCTTGGCATTCTTGGAGGAGACTTGGGCCATGACTTGTTCGAGTAGCTTGACGTCCTTCTGCTCTTGAATGAGCAACTCTTGTAACAGTTCTTGCTTCTTCAAGGACTTGTCAATGGGGGTCTTGTCAACTTGAGAAGCATAGTCGAGGAGTTCAATGTCATTTGTGCGAGCGTATTCCATGAGTTCCATAGCGCGAACGCGTTGTTGCTCTTCGACATCGTAGAAATCTTCTGATAGGTCCTTGACAGCAGAGGCAGCTAATAGATACCTTCTGCCGGCAGTGAACTCTCTTGCCACTTGTTCGGTAAGCAGTTGAGAAATTGAGACTTGAGATTCCTCGCGTTGGAAAGCATCGAGGATGGAATTCGTGAAGCTGTCACTTCCAGTGACAGTGTTGTCCACGGTTTGAGCATTCGCATAATTCAGTTGTGATGTCGAAGTGCGGGTGGTAGGCGTTGATGCTCCTGATGATGTTGGTGATGAGACCCCCCCATTTGTGTTCACAACTTGGAAGGCAGTAGCTTGCTTGCTCAAGAAGATGGCGACAAAGAGGTAGTATGGAATTCTGGAAATCATTGTTGGATGAAGGCTTGAAATAAGATTGAACGAGAGAAGTTTTTTTTGCTTTTCTTGAAATTATGAGATCGAAAATCATGAAAACAGGCAGGGTATCTCAAATTGGAATCCTTTCGATGGAATTTCGCGAAGGGAATTTGAGCAAACTACGGCGCTCAAGAATTCTGCTCGGTGAGCCCGTCGTCAGTTCGCCAAATAAAGCAATCTGATTGGCTACAGAATTTTTCAAAACAGGACGTCAGTGTACCCCTGCTCATTCAAGGGTGGTAGGTCCTGGTACAAGTTCGACTGACTGCTAATGTTCCTTCCGATCAGAAGAAGTGGGAACTAACTTCCGAGGGCTGAGCGTTATTCGGTGTCAGAATTGTAATCTTTGGCATGAAGTAGTGTGTGTGTACGAGCAATACACGACCTCTCGAGCGATAATTCGAAGACAAGCGCTATTTTGCCGAAACAACGGACGAACCAACCGACCTCGCGAGCTTTTACGAGGTCTTTACTAAAGACTACTTGGACTTTTTAGACGGGGCAAAGACAAACCGTCGTGTTTCACGACCTCGTGAGCTGCCGCGAGCTCTGCATTTTCACCGAGCGGTACTGGAAAAGGCAAAAAGTTGTTTGAATCAAGTGATTCGCGACCTCGTGGGCTGCTGCGAGTTTTCCACGGTTGCAGTGGGACCTCGCAGTGGGACCTCGCAGTTGCACTAACGACCTCCAAGAATGAACGAAGAAACATCATTGAAACTCCATCGAACAATGAAGTTTTTTCTTTCGTATCAAACCATTCCATGAGTGATCCCGAACAATGGATTCATTTCTGATCGGAAACAGTGCATAGAGAATAGTGAGAAGTAGCTCGCCAAAACAGGACTCCGATGCTCATCTTGAGTAGAAACGAGAAAGTAGTGAATCAGCAGGTCCGTCGCTAATCTTGCAGTTCGTTTATGTGAGGAAGAAAAAGAAACCTGAGAATTATCATGTAACTTCTTTCTTTAATCTTCGCGTGCATGGTGCATCGACAGTGTATCCTTGTGTAGAAAACCGAAAAGTACTGAAAAATTCCCTGTTACCATCGTTGCTGAGGTGTAGTAGGACAAAACAATCAATCTTTTGTTACCACTCGTGCCATTGCCGTCGAACGTTGTAGGACTATTAGATAGGTGATCGAACTTCAGTGTGTGTGTGTGTGTGTAGGTTATTTGGCTGGTAGAGGGGATTTATTGTTGGCTACCATGATGATGATGATCTTGCTCAGCTGAGAAGCAGCTACTACTAGTAGTAGTGGCACCAACAGTGAGACTGAATTGGCTAGCACGTTGCAGGATGTATGTAAAACAAGGTTTCAGCTGGAATTGTGAGGAGAGATTTGTCTATTGCTCAAAAGCTGACGTAAACATAGATGTCAATATAGGTGTCAATGGGTGACAACATTGGTGTCATGACGTGTTTTTTTAGAGTAATGAAAAGAGAGTCTCATCCGATCGGATGGGTCATGTGGGACTCATCGAATCGTGACGTGATCGATTCAATAGACGCAAGAAGCAAACACCAATATACCAGGCACCGATACATTTTGCCTCAAAAAATACAACCGCCTTACTGTTACAAGTGTCACCGAAGCGAACCAGATCACAAAAGGTATCAAACTTTGCTGCAGCAGACTACTAATTAATTATTTTCACAAGTGATGATGGCGTCGTCTGGCTGGTGTGGAGTGGTGCTGGGGGCTGGTGTCGACAATAAGACGTCGTCTTTTCCAAAGTATGGAAGGAGCATGCAGAGAGTTCCACCGACGGTATTCGGCTAGTGTTCTATTAGGTAGTGAGTACTGGCGGAAATGCTAGCCAAGTTTGAGATTAAATACATAATACTGCTGAATTTTGTCATAACATGAAGTGTAATAGTTGTTTTCTCTAGCAAATGCATAAGCATCCCCCATTTGGTTGACCTATGTGTACGGATGCATCAAAAGTATCTATTTTAGGCATGGATGTTTAGGCTTCCATGCCATTGCTTGCGACTCCCAGCATGGGACCAAACTTGGTCATGAGAATTTCCTGGACTAGCTCTCGGATTTCTTCGCTTTGAACTGTTATCAGACGGCATACCATTGGAAAGAAGGCTGCCTTTTGACTTTCGAAATGATCTTTATCGAACGCGATCATGGCTTTCAGCAAACAGACAATGGTCGACGAAAATGTGGTGCAGTAGACTGCCACTTTGATGCCTCCTGAAATTCGATGTCCTTCGGTAGCCTCAGACTCAGCAAACTTGTGAAAGACATCTTGCATGATATCAAGCAGATACGGGATGGCAAACGAGTCGGAACTGCCGCTCGCTTCGCCCTCGTACAAAGCACTGAGCACCTGAATCATCACGTTGGTTGCACCAGCTGTTTGCATCATGAAGAACATGGCACTACCTTGCGTTTGTGCCAGTCGTGCCACATTCATCAAAGCTTCTTCTCTATCTTCTTCGTCCATTCCCCACTCGCTAAGAATTGCCTCCTGGAATGCCAGTGCGATGTCTTCATTTTTGGCTGCAGCTTCTGCCAATTCGCGAGATCGATTGAGCGCATCCAGTAGATCCTTTGCAACTGGAGGAGGGACAGGTGCATTCTCATTCAACGACTGCAAAGCCTCTTGCAGGAAGTGTGCGGCGATGCACCGAATCTTGAGTGATGGGACAAGACTGGCCCATGTTGAAGATTCGAAAGACTTCGCTGCGGCGATATCTTGGTCATTATCCGCAACCCTCTTGAACACCTTTGCTTTCTCCTGGATAATTTCATCCTGAAGTGCAACCTCGATATCCAGACATCGACTCAGCGTCTCCTGGAAAAATTGAACGATGGCAACCCCCCATGCTGATTTATCATCAGAATCAAGCCCATCCAATTTGGCCGAAACACGGTTTGCGAATCTATTGGTTTCTCTACATGCAACCCGTACGAGAGCTTCACAGGGTTGCCAAGAATCAGAACCGTTGCACCATGTTTGAATCATGTCAGCAACGTCAGGCCACAATTTCGAGGCGCCTTCTTTACCCTTTGGTACAATGACCTCGCTAGCCACATCTGTCAGAGTGCCAAGAGCAACGGCAGCAGTTGTTGCTATCCAGCTATCAGGAAAGGGCTGCTCTCCGTCAGCATTGCCTCTCATTTCCTGTTGAATTACAAAAATTAGCGAAGGCTACAGTGACTTCTGGCAAACAATTATTCCTTACCTTGTTCGCAAACTTGTAGACTTGACTTAGATCCCCATCTCCACCATGACGCATGTCAGTAAAACACGCTTCTAGTAATAATTCTGAAGGACCCAATGGGCGTTTTGGAGCACTGGTGAAGAAAAAGTTAGAACCAAGAAAAGAAAAATGTCCATCATACCCAGGAGCAACTTACGCGTCCATACGTCGAGCCGCTTCTTCAAATTTGAGGAGGCCATCGTCATCATCTGGAGGCGGCAGGGGCATCGGCGCACTCATGAAATCCAGGTTCGACATGGCAGGTGATTCTGATGTGATCGAGACCACAGGAGAGATGTCATTCTCTGCTGCTTCTTTGAATGCAGGAGTTATCGTATCTCTTAATATCGCAGATAATTGGTTTACTGAAAACAGTGAACCGTGTCTCAAAAGGATTGCGCGGATTGCGAGCACACTACCGCGTTGCAGGAGGCACCCAACCCCTCCCGCACGGCTCGTGGCAGTGGATTTTGCAGCCGAAGCGAGACCGTCAAGAATTGGTCTCCAGAGGACCATTTCAAGGGCTTCTTTTTCATCCAAGCCATCGTATGTAAACCCATGAGCATTTGGATCCTCCGCTTGAGCACCAGATACTGGTGGAAGAATTTGAGCCTCGGCGATAAGGTCGGCATAAATTGCGGAGTGGCAAAGGGCTCTCATTGAAATGCCAATAGGATATCTCATCTGGGGCCCATCCTGTTGTACAAATGCAAGTGAAGCCCGGCACATTCGAACAAAGTCCTCCGCTGTAGCATTGCGGTTTCTCGCTTCTGATGATGACAGGGCTCCCTTGCCTTCTTTCTCGTCACCTTCCGTCTTTGAAGCAGGCAATCTGCACAATTGGCTGAGGTGATCATCAAGAAGGCGTTGCAAGATATTGATTGAGAGAACCATTATTCTTTCGTTGGAGTCTCGCGATGCGACCATCACGATATCAAAGAACACCTTCCAACCACTTTGCAAATTGTGAGCCTTGGTGCTAACCATTTGGTCGATGCATTGTAGAACCATCTCCCGGTTTGAATCTGGAGTCTCAGGGTTTTGTATTATTAACAGAAATGGCTTTAGGAATGTGCGTTGGAACTTTGTTTCCGCAAGCTCGGGTTTCTCCAAGAATTTCGAGCTCATTTGTTTCAAAGAATCGATGGCAAAAACGCTAACCATTTGATTTCTGTGACAACCAATCTCTGCAAAGAAATCAGCCATAATTTCCCATACTTGTGTCCAAATGACACGTGGACGCGAGTCCATGTTGAAGTCGGCCACGTCCACCAGGCGCTGCAGTGAAAATATACTTGGACCATCGTCACCATGCTGCGATCCTTCACCAGTTTGTTTCATTCCAGTGATGCTGCGCGTTGTGTCTCCCTCAAGCTCTGTCTTTGAAACCGCAACAAGTTGCTCAATGAAATGCCCCAAACTTAATGCAGACAATTTGACAGTCGATGAAAAGACATTGTCGATGAGCTGCTCACTAAAGGTCTCAAGAATCGCACGTTCGTTCATTTCCGCCATTTCCTTGCTTTGCAAAGCCTTGACCTCCTTTTGGTTTTTGAAAAACATGTTCGACTGCCTCTTGGGAACCGGTGCTTTGCTTTCTTGCTTGAGAAAAGATTCATCCGAGTCTAGTCCCGACGCTGACATTCGCATTCTCGCTAGTTGCGATATACATTGCAGGACTGGAGCCCAGCTCTCCCCCAAGTATTCACCATCTGCAATTGCCATTGTCATTAACGTTCGAATTGCTTCAATATTCTTGTATTTCATTTCTTTAATCGATCCCAGTAGAGTGAACTTGGCGAGCGAGTTGACAAAGGTATCTCGAGCCAAAGACATATTGCTGTGTGAAGCAACTCTCACAGCATAGACGAAACCATTCAAACACACAGCAATGATTCTTTCTTCTGTCGAAAACTCCAACACTTGAGATAACATACCAATGATGGGACCCCAAGTGACATCCATCATGGGTTTCACAACATCCGAAGGGGCAACCGAGTCGACATTGCTCTTTTCTGCAGTGGTGGTCTTGCCTCTTCGTCGACGGATTAGTTGCTCGGTTGCTGACATCATTTCTTCTCTTTCACTCTTGAACTTTTTCTTCTTTCTCTCTTCTGCCGACATTCCAAAGATATTCGCATCGGAGAAGAAACTGGTTTCCATTACCTCCGCCGCAGCCTTTTCTCTCGCGGCGTCATCTTCCTTGAGAGAAAACGGGCTCTTCTTGATACGCTCAAAAATACCAGCCAAGAAATCTGCAGGCAAGTCGGCCCCGTTTTCTCCAATGCCCCTATTGTTCCGTTGGAATCCATCCAAAGTCATCCTTCTCTCGGGCTTGATGGAAGGGTTGTGCAAATCAGTATTCAACATGATGACTGAGAATGCCAAAATGAACGCTGTATCGGCATTGTGGAAAACCTCGGGATTTTGAATCGTGAATCGTTCGGCAAACTTTTCCATGATGCGGTCAATCTTTTGAGCTTCTCCTGGCAAACGAAATCCACTCAGAAACAATCGAATGGCATCATCAAAGGGAAGATCTTCAAAGTCTAGGGAATGAATGTAATGGTGCAGTACTCTGAGGAAGAATCCAGGGCCTCCCTTTTCAGGGTCTGTATTGGGTGTTTTGACAAAGGCTGCATCTGGTTCTTTTCCCAGAACTTCACCCATTTGCGTCTTGTCTAGCTTGTCTTTATTTTCCAAAAAGAAGAGAGCTATCTGTTCAGCATCAAGCTCCACGAAACCATTATCAATAAAGAATTTCAGCCCTGACTTGAGCGACAGAGTAAACTTGATGGATCCCATTTGAAAGTTCTGCTCCAAGTTCCGTTTGCGGTCAAAGGCGTCCACAATCTGATCCGCCACCAACTGAGAAGCAGAGCCATCTAATGAATTGTCAGACGAATTGTAGGAACTACTTCTCGATCGCGCTGTTAACCCTCGTTGCACCGAGCCATCGTCAGGGTCGTCTAATTGCTGTTGCTGTTGATTTTGTGTGTCTTGCGTTTGCTGTTGCAACTTGAACTGTCCTACATCTTTCAATCCCAAAATAGCTCGAATCTTTTTACCTGCCGTATCATTAATTTTCGAGTGGTTCGCGGCAGGCATGTTCAATGCCTTGAGGAAGCTATGGAGCACCGACACCAAGACTTCCACCGCGGCAAGGCTAAGCTCAAAGTGTTCTTCGGCATCCTTTTTGGACATGTTGGATGGAATTTTTTCCGTCGATTTTCCGGACAATTTGGTCAAGTGGAAGAGAATGTCCTTGTAAAGGTTCATGGCATCAAAGTCACAATCATAATTGAGGAAGATTTGCGTCAGCAGCACTGGATCATTACACAAACTCCGAAGAGATTCCAGCACCAACGCCTTTTGTGCAAAAGTAGAGTTGTCTGATTGGAGCACTCGAAGGAAAATATTGGTCATGAAGACACTAATTTCATCCTTCAAATGGGTCTTAAATTTGTACACCAAAACAAGAAATATCTTTTGACTGATAAAGGCCACTTGGGTATGGTTCGACATACAATTCTTGAGCAATGCCACACAAAGCTGTGCCTGTACCATTTGAACAAACTTTTCGCCATAGCAGATATTGTCTCCAGCGCATTCCATAATTTGACAAATCAGCTCCAAACTCAAGACTTTATTGTTGAGTGCCAGTGGGTCGAAGGTATTTGTAGTGAAGATCTGTCTGGTCAAAAAGTTGGATGCAGTAGTATCCTTGTCATCAATTCCCTGCAGGGCCTTGGAGGATAGTTTGACCAAACTTCGCATCAAGTAATACGAGTCAGTGTAAAACAAGGAGTTTTCATTCAGTGGGGAATCTTCCATTTTCCGAACAATCGAAGAACAAATTTCCATCAAGCACGACTTGGATTTTTGTTGACACGAAGGATTTTTCGTCACCAAATAAATGTGAAAAATGCTTCGAATCACCAACAAGAGGGTTGCCTCATGAGCACTGCATTTTGGAGACATCATGATTGCCTGAAAGCAAGCAATGACATGGGTCTGAACAGAATCCTTGGCCGACTCTCCGCATTTCTGAATGGCATGCATGAGTTGATGCAAAAGAGATGGTTCCGGACGTTCCTCCACAGGAGTCTCCCGATGTGAGGGCCCACTTCCCGAGAGGTCGTCTTGGCCTCCTGCTCGTCCCGAAAGATAACCTCGTTTGACCAATTGTGTTGTACAAAATAGTGCTAATTCGCAAGCTTTGTTTGTCTTTTGCGGATGCGTAAAGATCAAAGTATAAGCTTCTAAAGCATTGGTAATTGATTCGTCCATCGGTTCTCGGGTGAGAGGGTCGTCTTCCAATTCCACTTTTGCACTTGGTTGTTGTTGTTGTTGTTGCTGCTGGTGCTGGTGCTGTTGTTGTTGTCGTATTTGAGTGGCGGCTGATTCCACACTGTGGCTACCATTGGTGCTAGTTGTTTTGGCAGTAGCATAAGTAGACGTTGAAATATCATCAAAGGGTCTCAAGTCATCATCCTTTGCTGCTTCTTTGAAATCTCCAATGGTGGATTCAATATCCTCCTCGTCAGATCCCGCCGCCTGTTGTTGTTGTTGTTGTTGCTGCTGTTGTTCCTCCAAATGTTCGTCCAATGATTTGTGTGGTGTGGCATCAGTTGGCTTTTCGTCGGATGGATCTGGTGGCCACGTTTCAAATTGAAATCTGTGCATTCCTACCAGAGCTTCGCCCAACTTGGCTTGGATCTCCTGAAATCAAACAAAATGCCAATGAGACGTGTGGTTCGTGTAGAGACAAAAGGGAAGGAGACAAAGGATTCGCCACTGCAACAATCGCACATACCTTGAATTTTCTTCCTCTCAATTCTTTCTGAATCTTGACAGTATTTGGAAGTAGCGTGTCTTTGATGAAACGATAATGCGGCGAGTCATCATGCTCCTCATCCTCGTCGGATTTGGAGAAGCCAGCCAAGGCATTGCTCATGAATTGTGCCATGATGTTGACAGTAGTAGACTAGGGAATGAATGAATCCTCTCTCTTCTCTCCACACGCACACACAAAACCACTAAGCAGTCTCTACAAATGTACACTCCAAGGATGAGAATGACAGTGAGTGTTGTGTTTGCAATGGGATACAGGATAGCAATGGGTTCAAAATGATCGTCCACGAGCAACCAATTTTCCAAATCGAGAGACCGTGGTTTCAAAAATTGCGACTAGCTCGAATCATTGTACACGTAATGTTGGCTGGCAGGCGTGTGGTGTTGCATCGGAGTTTAACGGATTTCCCCCAAATTTCACATCGCATCGCGGAAACCCAAAACGCTGCAAAAAATGACAGATCGTTTTTGACACTCAAACCTATCATCCATCATCTATCATATCATCATTAGCCATTAGGTTTTTATAAAGGAAACCAAATCGGCAAGATGAACAATCGGTTCGTTCGAGCTACTACAACGACAACGGTTACAAAGCAAAAGGCCAAGAATCCTCTGAATCAAGCAGGTCTTGACAAACTGCAGGAAGTCTATGACAAAGCATCCTCCAATCCCAACTCCAACTATGTTTTTACGGTACGCCGGGCCATGAAATCGCTGCAAAGCTGTCCTACCGCCATTACGACTCAAAAGGAAGCCTGTCAACTGAAATATGTGGGGCCAGCCGTTGCCAAGGTGATTTGTCCCACCTTTCTTCCCAGTCCTACTTCCTCCACAAACAACTACAATAACAACACAAACAACAATGACAGCAACACCCAACAACCGTCTCGCAAACGATCCCGCAAGACGGCAGCAAGTTCTACAGTCGAACAAGGCCCCAGCAAGAAAGAAAAAGTTTACAAACAAGAGCGATTGGCTGCAGAATCCTTGGATTTGAGCAATTGTGGTCCTTGGAAGGTCATTCTCATTATCGATGGACGAGAGCACAAATCCCAACACGTCGTGTCCAAATGCAAACAATCGGGGATTCCTTGTGAAGAACGTAACTTGCCCATTGGAGACATGGCCTGGATTGCACAAGCCCAAGACAAGATCTCGGGACGAACGACTGAAGTCTTGTGTGGGACCATTGTGGAACGCAAGGAATCCAGCGATTTGGTGGGGAGTTTGTTTGGGTCTCGTTATCTGGAACAGCGAATGCGCCTCAAGTCGTGTGGAGTCCCACAACTTTTGTTTCTAGTGGAAGGAAACTTGGCGTCCAACATTAATTGTCCACAAGAGACTTTGGAAATGGCCATTATGGAGACGAGATGTTTGGGATTTCATGTCATTCAGACGGAAAACTTGATGGATACGGTTCGCAAGCTCAAGGGATTGCACCGACGAGTCTTGCAGCGTACTTTTCCAGAAGCCTTTTCCCAGTTGCCTACTTATACAAGATCACCAACAGGAACCTTTGGGTTGCATCGCAAGCGTCGACCAACCTCACTGCTTGAAATGACCTTTGATACGACACCCAAGCCAGCATTGGGTGCCAAACGTTTCATTACATATACAGAACTCAAAGCCAAAGTGGAATTGGACCGAGAAGCTGGGACTCGTACGGTGGGAGCCATCTACATGGCAATGTGTAAGTATTGCGGCGCAAGAAATTGTATAGTTTCAACTCATTTCTGACTGACTCGTATCATTTGATTCTTTGATTCCTTCCTACATTAGTAAAACAAATATCCACGCTATCCCACAAAAAGTGCGAGGCTCTTGCCAAGATATATCCAACCATGAATGCACTAATGACAGCATATGCTACTTCAGACAATCCTGCCAAAATGATCCAAGATATTTCATTGGGCACTCAAAAGATGGGACCAAAATCTTCAGAAGCAGTCTATACAGCTATCTGTACCCAACGGGATGGCACTCGTCCGAATGGACCTACCATGGAATTTGAGGATATTCCCGTGGCCAAGAAGAGTCCGACAAGTGTCGGCCCTCCTGCAGCAGCGAATACGTATACCGGTGCATTGGATTCCTTTTTTGCTCCCAAGGCACCATCTCCACCCAAAGCAAAAACTGCTTCAATGACCGTTCCTGGTTCTGCTGCTCTTGCTGCATTGAAGAAACCTGCCAGCCAAAGTTATTCTCCGCCATCCCCTGATCGCAAACCGGCTCCATCCGTACTATGCGTCGACCTTACGGACGACACGCCTCCGAGACCATCATTCGCCAAGAAGCCTTCCTACTTGACGGATCCACCACCTTCGACTGGGTCTAGTGCTGGCTACAACAAATCAAGCACTGCTGCTCTCAAAGGTAGCATCGACAGCCAAAAAGCCACTCCGAAAGCTGCTCCCAAGACAGCAGTCCAGCTGAATTTTTCCAGTCCACTCTTTTCATCTCCTGATGATGATGATTCCTTGCTCCATTCTGCGCCATTTGCCAAACGTCCCAAGACCAGCACATTGGACGTGGCTTTGGCAAGGTCTGTGAGCTCCACTCCATCCCCTGCGGCATCCAGTACCGCATCGAATTCATCCACCACAAAGAAGAAAGCTCCAGCAGTGGCTGCCAAAGCGATCAGTTCTCCGTCAATTGTGGTCATGATTGATAGTAGTGATGAAGAGGATGACGACGAGTTACTGATGAAAAAACCATTGCAATCAAAGGCAAATGCACCATCAACAGTAGCCGCAAAAGCTGCAGAAGCAGCAGCTGCTGCAACGTATTCCATTCCTTCAAGTTCTCCCAACACAATCCGTCGAGTTTCGGATGGATCCTCCATTTCGACTGCATCTTCCTCCACAACAACAGGAGCAAGGGAAGTGCAGCAGTCCAAAAAGCCAACAGCTACGTTTGACCAAACGACTGCCAATGTCACAATGCGAAGGACCAACAAGAATTCCAACCCACCAAATCGCTGGCAGGATGCCTTGGATAGTGACTACAGTGATGACGAGGATGATCTTGGGATCTCGTTGGACCTTCGTAGTCGACTGGCCAAACGATCGAACACAGAAACCATTGTCATTGATTGAGTGGACATGATGCCATCTACTCAATGAATGAATGAATGAATCAATCAATCCATCATGATGACGATCATCATGTTATGCTGCTCTGTGATAGTCAATCTATAGATATGTGTATAATGGGATAGGTAGACAAAGTTATTGACTGACTGACATTGAAATTTTACTAGTTGCTTAACATATATAAAGCTGTTTTGTTACAGTTGCGACAGAGATGGGTCTTGTACCACCACTAGAAGATAATTATTCTTGGGGGAGATCAATATTTCTTCCCGGCGCGATCGAATTCTGATAAACGCCAAATTGCGGGTGGTATCCTCGTCATCTTCTTCTTCCGGAATGTCATCCTCATTGGGAATGGACTTGATGTAAATCGAGGCCGCATCCACGGCTTTTTTGAGCAGTTTGGGATTTCCGACCATGCCTTTTCCAGTTTGAGTCAAAATATCGCCACTTTTATTGAGAATCATGACGGCAAGAACACCTTGATGGGCGGCAAGTCGATTGACCGTTTCTTGGACTTCTTGAAAGCCAACGTTTCGCTTGGCCATTGTTTGTGTTATTTATTTGTAATGTGGCTTGGATGCTTGTGACTGGAATAAAGGAATGAATATATCAATCAATCGTCTAGCCAGCAATGCAATGGACAATGGAATGGAATAGATACTCAATGAATGAATCAACCTTCTCTTCCTTACTGCAAACTGCAAATGCTGTCGACAGTGGATAGTGTCTGGATGTAAACTTAGGGACTTGAAGGTCACGGTGTTGTTTTTGTTGATGACGACCAAGAAGTTGGCTCTTTGCAAGACAAAGACTGAATTTGAATTTACGTAGCCGGAAGTACCAAGTACACCGAACCCGTGGACCACTTCCGAAAGGGGTCCCCCGTTTTACATTTGATATTGGGGACCTTTATGGGGGATCTGCTGCTGATCATCAACATCATGGACAAAACAATTTCAGCTATCACAAGTGTTATCTGCCATAGCTCTTTTACTTGGCAACTCAAGAGACACAAGGGACACCCTCAACCCTTCAACAGATATTCAAAACAAAAATAAACTGGAATAGAAATGGCCGACGTTGGTGTTTTACAAGGCTGGGCGAAAAGCCACAAGTTAAGCCAAGCCACGCTGAGTGCCGATGGAGCTACCTTGGATTTGGGAGGCGAAACTGTGACAGCCAATGTCAAAGTTACTATTAGTCACGATGGAAAGTCTTGTGAATATACCATTGGCTCTATATTCCTACAAGCCGTGGATCCCACCATTTCTCTGCCGAAATATCGTTTGGCTTGTAAGAAACACAAAGTCTCAGATCCCGTCAAGGCTTCTGACAAACCCACGGTCATTGGATTCTTTGGATTGACTCCTGACGAAGAAGGAGCTGTAGCAGCAGCTCCAGTACCAGTCAAGGATGATGCGGCCGCTCAAAAGCCCCCACCCTCCTCGAAACCGCCACCACCACCTTCGGACCACCGTCATGACAAGAAGCGTCCACGCGAAAAGGATCGTCGTCACAAGTCATCGAAGGACAAACGATCTCGTCATTCGACTGGCTCGGCCGAAAAGTCAAAACCCAAAAAGGCACCCAAACAAATTGATGCCAATGCTTTGTTTACAAACTTGACAACCGTCGTGACCAAACGATCAGAAAAGAAGGAAGCCGAACAATCAGAGCTCTACCAGGCACTCAGTCCAGAAGGCTTTGAAGTCACTCCTGATTTGCTACAAGAAAACTCGGAAATTTGTCAATCAATTCAAGCCAATGAGATTCCCGTCGGAAACTCGGCGTCCATTCTAAAGGGAAGCACCGAAAAGGATCTGAGCCCTGTGTTAAAGTTGTATTTGGACACGATGCAACCCAGCAAAAAGATGGCCGCCAAACAAGCCCGCATACAAGACAAGGCGAAACGTTCCTGGCGACCCTACTTGGTGGGCAAGAAACCAGTTATTATTTTGCCCAAGGGCATGACGTCTCCATTGACCATGACAAATGCCCACGAATTCTTTGGCAAATCCCTCTTTGTCCCACGAGATGTCATGATGAAACGGGGCGCTTCGGCCAGGAATGCTCCTACTACGTTCTCTCGTAAATTGAGCCAACGGTTGGGTGGTGGCATGGTGGAATACGAATTGATGGACAACCCAAAGTCCAAATTGCCAACCGCCAAGGATTGGGAACGCGTTGTGGCGGTCGTGGCTTTGGGTCATGGCTGGCAATTCAAGGATTGGCCGGGGATTTACTCGAATCCTGTTCACTTGTTTGCCAAGACCTTTGGTTTCTATGTGGGAATGGAAGGAGCCAAGATTCCACAAGAGATTCCACAATGGTCGGTCGTCAGGCAAACTCTCAACCGAGACAAGCGTGGATTGGATTCTGTGACCTACGCCTCGTTTTGGAACGGATTGGAAGAATTCATGACGATTCACAAGCCAGAAATGTTGCCACAAGATGAATAATGGAATGATTTTATTTTTAAAATAATATTTACTATTTTAAAATAATGAAATGACTGGGTTAATGAAAGTATGACATGCTTGGATACACACCACATATCAGTCTTGCTTAGATGATGAAGAGTTGAATCAGCCTTGATCTTGCAGCAGGATATGAACAACAGCAATGGAGTTTCTAAAAAAACACACCAAGAAAACAAATCAAACACGTACTGTACAGTATAATACTGTTGCAATCACCACTTTCTCTTTAATAATTAAAAATCCATAGTGATTTCAAAACATCAAAAGGAATCATGATATTCCAATTCCTTTTTGATTCATGCTGGAGTAAATAAAATATTCCAATAGCTCCATGATGCTGTCAAGTGCTGTAAAGTTAGGATTTAGTTACCGGCAAGCTTGTCAGCACGGCACTTCTTCCAGCAGTCCATATCGAACAAATCACAGCTGTCACATTCCCATGGGTACTCCTTGTTTCGGATGCCCATGTATTCGGGGTTGCCTTCGGTAGGGCGGTGGTGGTGCTCCTCAATCAGCAAATCCTTGGTGACCGCAAAGATACAGAGGGGTCCGCAAAAGAAGATCGAGATTTTGATCCAAGTCCAGAGTTCGGCCCATTCTTCGGCATGAGACTTGTGGGGGTTGGCCTCCATGATTTCCTTTTGGTAAGACAATCGAGCACGGATTTGCTCAATGGCCTCCTTTTCCATTTGTTCCTTGGTGCCCAAACGAGGAACGGTCACCACATTACGGCGGGCGGCCACAGCAGGGGTACGGCGAACCAAAGCACGAGAGAGGTTGCGAGCAGCAAACGACTATTTGTGTTGAAATGGATGGATGGATGGATGGATGCATCGAATATCGGAATTTTGGAATTTTGGAAATTGAGAGGGGGTCGAATAGAAAAAATATGGTGAGCGTAAATACGGAAATTCAATTGGAATACGGAATATAGGGATCGGCAAACGGCAGGTCACCAAAAGTCTCTCTCCCTCGAATCTTGACTTTTCCAGCAGTGAAATCATCTTTTCTCCTCCATTGTACCAATGACACATCCAACAATGTAGTTACGCTCCTTTTGGAGCATTCAAAAAGACAAGTATCACCTACCATCTTGGTCTAATTCGAACGAGAACGCAACGTTATGCTTGTTGTTGTTGATGCGGATCTGGCTGCCGGCCGAACAGGGAAAGTGACGAAAGACCAATCGCGCGACATCGTGCGAAGCGAAGCCCAACAAGATCAGTCCTTCGCCCGACTTTTAAAGGAAAACTGACAGACTGTGAAAACTGGCTTGGGATCCCGGAAGACATTTTTCGAACCTTTTTCAACGGCTACTCCGTAGACGTAAGTAGAATTCCTACGTAAGATCTCGTACGACTCATCAGAACGTCGTGTTTGTTTTGGACGGAGGGCAATGCCAACGAGCCAGGTATGACGACGACAATAATAAGATTCTTGCCTCCAGGACAACCACCCCAATAGACCGCTAGAAGCAACACTAATAAATTAAAAAGATGGAAGGAGAAGACGCTTTTTTTGCTGCACCACCAGCTGACGCCCCACCAGGCGAAGATGGAACCATGGATCAAGGATTTGCATTTGTTGGCGAGGGTGGTGAGGATGCCTATGATGCTCCTCCCGCCGATGATGCCTTTGCTGCTCCACCAGCCGACGACGCATTTGCTGCTCCTCCTGCCGATGACCCTTTCGGTGCCCCGCCGGCAGATGATGCATTTGCTGCTCCACCAGCGGAAGACACTCCCATTGTTTTGGGGGCTCCTTCCGAAATGGCTCCACCAGAGGAACCGGAAGAGGTTCCTCCACCAGTGGAGGCTTCGGCTATGAAGAAATTCAATGAAGAATGGCAAGCAACTTTGAATGAACGTCAAAGCGAGGAAGATACCAAGAAGGCAGAAATGGTCGAAGCTGCCCGTCTTACCATGGAGCAATTCAAAAAGGACCGCGAGGCCAAGCGTGAGGCCAAGATGTCAAAGAACCGTGAAGACGAGCAAGCCAAGTTGGAGGCTATTGAAGCAGATTTGGAGAATGACAACAGCTGGCAAAAGGTCAGCAAGATGGTCGAATTGACACACGATGGGGCCGAAGATGCAGAGGATGTCAAGAGAATGCGAGATGTCCTTATTTTGTTGAAGAACGAACCTTCAAGAGCAGAGGCTGTAGGCGCCTAAAGTGTACAGATTTGGGCAAATAGTATAAATGATTTTCTTTCTTTTTGCTTTGAGCATCATTTTTGTTGTTGTTTTGCTGTATCGAGACTGTAATTGAAGGAGATGCCTTGGGGGGAACATACAAGTGACAGGCTCCACCTTATGCATGATGTGCAAATTGTCAGGCTATTATTATTGAGTCGAGGCACCAACGTAGGAGTCAACGTTCAAACTAGACTGACACCATTGCATCTGGCATGTGAGAACAAAATGTTGGATCTGCTGGTGCTGTGCTGGCCATGGATGTTGGAAAACTGTTGTCGTCTGCTCCAAAGAATGGAGCAAGAATGTACTACCGGTAGGGTCCATCATTCAAGAAATGGATGAAACCGAGTTGCAAGTAGAACATCGAATAGACAATTCTTACTTTTGCATTAGGAATATTGCAGATATATTGACTGTTCTACTGCTACCGGTAGCTCATGCTACACTATCGGTACCATACGGTACTACCATATTTTGAATTCTACAATATTCAATATCGACCAAATCAACAAGTCGAAGTAGTCAACTTCAAAGGTTTTGATATGACGATGACGTCATGACAATATTTTGTGAATTTAGCTCTCACTTTTTTCAGTTTGTATCATAGTTGCGATTGGTCGCCAAGGACAGCGACATCTTCCAAGGCAAACCTTTTGAAATGACACGCTCGAATTTTCGTTCACCTTGAGCTCCAAGAATAATAACGTCACTGCTGCTCCTCCTGACGAGCTCAACGACGCCGCTTGATTCTCAACTTCATCAAGACGCTGTTTGTGGATCACTTTGAAGTCAATAACTTCGTTCATTTTGGTTACAAGCAATCACCATGAGCGATAAGGTGACTGTTATGCTTTGGTGAGGTGCGAGCGAAGGCGACTGTAGCACTGCTTCGCAACTGTTGTTGGCTCGAGTCCATCAAATATTGATATTAACGCCGTCGGTCCAAATGGACAGACACCACTATGATATACCTAGCATGCGCTAACGATCATCTCAAAATGGTCAAACCCCTACTGCAGCATGGAGCTTGCGTGGAAATTAGGGGGAACCGAAGGATGTAAACCTTTGAACGTAACATGTAATGAAGGAAAGAATGTTCCACTGATTTTGCTTCTATTGGAGAACGGTACCGACGTCAATGCCAAGGTGGATCATCAAGTTATTCCAATACTCGTGGTATATCACCTTGGATTTATACAAATTGTCGAACTTCTTCTAGCCCGAGGGGCTGCTATTGACACGAAATCCGAGCTCGGCTTCACTTCATTTCATATTGCCATAGTATGCGCTGGCCTCTGGCACATTGCCAACTTTTTGCGAAGTCGAGGCGTTGATATTGAAGGACAGACAAAATATGGAATAACGCCATTGTCCTTGGCTAGTCGATCGTCTTGTTTACGGACTGCTCGGGTATTGCTGGATTATAGGTTCCGATTTTATTGACATGCACTTTATGCAAAACATGTTGGTACAACGGCGTTTGGCGAATCGACACCACCAATATTTGCCTGCAATCGTGGTAATTTGGAGATGGTGCGTTTGTTGCTAGACCGAGGAGCCGAAGTAAACCCAACAGGAGAATCGAATTGGACACCATTGCAGACGGCATGTAAGTCCATTTTTTACAAGATTGCTCGCCTGCTTTCGAAACGACGAGGTGCAGATTTGGAAGTCAAGGAATGCTACGACGACTACAGTCCCATTAAATACCGCATGCTATTTTAACCATGCAAAGATTATTCGGATGGGATGCCAACCTTAAAACAAGGAACATGTGTGGATGCACACCTTTACACAGTGCATGTTATGTTGGCAATCGGGGTTTTGTCTTTTTGTCGCTAAATCACGGCGCTCGTTTGGAAGACAGCCATTACAATGAAATGACACCCCTATATATTGCCTGCAAATTTGGTAGATTGGAGGCCGCCACAGCTTAGCTAGATAACGGCGCCAATGTGAATGCAATGGGGGCAAATGGATCGACACCACTGCTTGCTGCTTGTGACAACAATAGTAGGAGGAGGCTGCTGGAAACTTGCTGCTGTATGGCTATTGGTTCGCCAATGCCCACGGCTGGTGATGGATTGGCGACAATAACTTATAAACAGAGCATGAATGAATAGGTTCTCGGTTAGGAATGTTGCAGATATATAGGCTGTTCTATTGCTAACTACAGGTGCTGTGATGCTATTATACACATCTCCAAGCGGATTTTCTGAACCAAATCAAGAAGTCGAAGCAGTCACAACTTGAACCTGAAATGTTTGATGGCTGACATTTTTGGTGTGAATTTAGCTCTCACTTTTTTCATCGCGTTACAGCTGGCATTGATTGTCAAGGTCAGCGACATATTCCAGAGCTAAATACATTGCTACTCTCTCTCTGTCTGTCTGGGCCTATACTACTGAAAGGACGCGCTTGGATTTTAGTTCCCCTCGACTGGAGTTACAAGAACGACGAAAAAGCAAAGTCACTGACGCCAAGGAACGCCGATTCTCAACTTCATCAAATACCTTTTGTGAGCCACTTTAGATTCAGTACTTTCGTTCACTTTGCCTACAAATGACAATGACCTATTACTTTACTATGGAACTACATAAAGCTGCGTGCGAAGGCGACTACAATCTTGCTTCGAAGATGCTTTTCAGTCGACGACAGTTTGATGTCAACGCCATTGGTCCAAATGGACAGACACCACTATACCTAGCATGCACTTATAACCACCTCGAAAGTGTCGAGCTATTATTAGAACATGGCGCTTGCATGGAAACAGGTGACATTGAAGGGATTAGACCTTTGCACATTGCGTGTGCTTGGAATGATGTTACTCTGGCTTTTCTTTTGTTGGAGAACGGTGCCGAAATAAATGCCATGTCGAATCATCAAATGACGCCATTGGACGTGGCATGTCGACATGGTAATTCGCGAATTGTTGAAATGCTTCTAGTACGAGGTGCTGCTCTCGAAGGAAACGCCAGATTCGGTCCTTTGCACTTTGCCACAGAAGCTGGCCACTTTCACATTGCCGACATTTTGCTACGACAAGGCGCTGACATTGAAGCAAAGACAAAAGAGGGACTATCCCCGTTGCAACTCGCTTGTCACTTTTCTCATTTGCGGACTGCTCGGTTACTACTGGATCACGGTGCAAATTTGGAATGCAGTTCGGATGATGGTGAGCACACACCACTGGTTATCGCGTGTTATTATGGTCATTTGGAGATGGTGCGTTTCTTGTTAGACCGAGGAGCCGAAGTAAACCCGACAAGAGAAATGCAATGGTCGCCATTGCATACTGCATGTGAATTCGGCTATTGTGAGATTACACGCCTGCTTCTAGACCGAGGTGCAGGTTTGGAAGTAAAGGGGTGTAAGGCGGAAGCCACTCCATTGCATATTGCATGCGAGAATGGACATCCATGGATTGCTCGGGTATTATTAAGTCGAGGTGCCGACCTTGAAGCCAGGGACATCAGTGAATCCACACCTTTGCATATTGCATGTTATGGTGGTAATCTGGACGTTGTCCTTGTATTGATAGATCACGGTGCTTGTTTGGAAGCCAAACGGCGTGAAGAAATGACAGCTCTACACGTTGCTTGCAAATTCGGTAGATTGGATGCTGCCACAGCATTGTTAGATAACGGCGCCAATGTGAGTGCAATAGACAAACATGGATCGACACCAATGTTTACTGCCTGCCGGAGCAACAATACAGAACTCGTTTGGCTATTAGCTCACCGATGCCCATGGTTGTTGATGGATTTGAACCATGATGTAGTCCACAAGGGGGGTCTTGCGGGGCTCCATACTGAATAATGATACAGCATCAATGAAAAGAAAAAGGATCTATCAAGCACTGTGGTAAACTGATAATTTAGCATTGGACATTACGAACCACTATACTGCAAAAGGACATTTATCAACATCGACGTAAAATAGCAAAAAGGTTTCTTCAAGGTCCGCCTCCAGGACCTTCATTTTGTCGGGTCATCCAAGCCGGCAAGGTTCGGCCACGACCTCGGCCACCACCAAGATTGGGTGGCTCTTCAAACGAGGGTGGAGGGGGTCCCCGAGGTGGTCCTCGCGACTGACTGGGTGGTGGCAAATTTGCAGATGGCGGAGGAAGATTGTGTCCACCCGGTCCACCCTCGTTGGTCACCCAGCCTCGACCACTGCCAGCGAGTGCAACACCACCAGACATGTCTCTTGGCGGCATTCCACCATTGTCATGGAGAGGTCCCTCGTGCCGTTGGGGAGGTGGTGGGGGACCACCGCCTCCTCCAACATCATCATTGGATACCCAAGCGGGAAGAGTTGGTCCTCTATCACGTCCTCCAGGACCTCCTGGTGCCGATGGACCATCGTCGGCAAACGCATCTTGACGCGAGCGCTTGTTGTTGTTGTAATTGTTGCGGCCACCGCCACCGCCTCGATACTGATTCTCGTCATATCGGTCGTATTGCTGCTGCTGTTGTTGTAACTGTGGGTCACGATCATATGCCCCACCACCACGATATCCGCTGCCACCATCAGCACCGCCTGATTGATTGTCATTTCCAGAAGCACCAGGATAGTACGAATCGCCGCCATGATTGGGTTGATAATCATTGTATTGGGGATTCGCTGGAGCATTAGGAGGACCTGGACCAACAGGGCGATCGTAGTTGTTGCGGGAGTCTAGTGGTTGTTGTGGTTGTTGTTGATAAGAAGCTGGATCACGGTAAGAGTCATCGTATTGGGCACCGGCACTGGCACCACCACCGCCGTAGGATGCTTGACCACCCGAATAGTTGTTTTGGTTATAACTATCACCAACCGGCGGTGGTTGGCTTTGAAGGTGTTGGTCGCCAGCATTGTAGCTGCCAGCATCTTGGTATAATGGTTGTTGTTCTTGTTTCACAGCGCCACCCCAAGAAGAAGGTGGAGCTGCTGCACTAGTGACAGGAGGGGCTGGAGCTGGGGCCGGTGGTGGAGCAGTAGGAGCATTCCATCGAGAGGACGTGTCTTGTTGTGAGGTACTATACTGCGCACTTGGTGCGGATGGTTCATATCCTGCTGCTGCTGCTGCACTGGCGGAAGCTCCTCTGTAAGCCGAAGGTGGAGCCGGTGGTGGTGCCACTGCCGATGGCATGGACGAAGTGGCAGAAGCTGCTCCAGGAGTCGATGCAAAACTCCTGGCTCCGTGCGCCTTTTGTCGCAACTTGCGCATTCGCTCGTCTCGCTTTTTCTTGGTGGCATCTTGTAGGGTTTTGGAATCGACCGAGGAGGTGCGAGACGATTTGGCCGCTCCCGTAGCAGACATGGCCCCATTGGAGATGGCCTTGAAATCCGAAAGGTAGGTAGTGAGTGCTTTGGCCAGGGATTCCAAGGAAGTCAAACTCTTGGAGGATGCAACTTCTAGAATAGCCTCGGTTGTACCCTTCCAATCAATGCTTTGCTTTTCCTTCAGCACATTGAGTTTCTTTGAATTATCAATGACAAAGCAGTTTTGCATGAAACCGAAACCACTCAGCAGGATATTCAGATGCATATTGTTTTTCTGGTCTTCAATCGTTTCCGTCTTTTTGAGTTGTTCCACGGATTGCATCAACCAAGTGTTGGAAACATAATTTCCAATGTGCATCGACTTGTCTGTCTTGATTTTACTCTTGAACAAAACTTGCGCCATGCCTCTATCGTCCTTGCTCTTTGCCAGCACACAAGTTTGACGTGCAATGGCAATGACCAAGCACTTTAGTTCCAAAGATATCGGTTCCTTAACATTGGAGACGAGTTTGACGAGACCTCCAGGATCCGACAGATAAAACGCTTTGGCACTGACAAACTTGTCCACATCGTCCCAGGATTCCAAGAAGGTTGAAAAGTCGATGCTGGGAGAAACAAATGGTTTCAAATCATTCTATAATGCGATGAAGAAGAAGAAGAAGAAGAAGGGGATTATGAAGCGTGAGTAAACAAACAAAACCAAACGAGCTCATACAATAGCATGATGGGAGGTTTCATTCCAACACAGCAAATAAAGTGTCGTACCATTGCAGATTCCAGATTTTCTTTGGAATAGGTTGCATCCACCGCCTTTTCTTCTGTCGCCGCTACGCTCTTTTGTTCGTTTTCATCGTTGTCGCTGCCAAAGAGATCGTCATCTTCCGAAGAACTGTCGTCACCAAGCGTCGCTTTTCCCTTTTTGGTGAGCCTTTTTGGCTTTGTGGCGACCTCTTCTTCTTCGTCACTCATATTATGTTAATACGCCGTTTAATGTGTGATGTGTAGACTATGAACGGAAGAAGAATGTCTCTATAAAGCACAGTCACGAAGATGCCGTATCATCATTGGCAGGCAGTCGGTCGAAAGATCTGTCTTCCTTTTTCGTACTACAGACGGACGACGACGACGACGACATGAGAAAGTGAAAGAGTTCGAAACAAGAAGTCTTGGCATTTTCCAGGTCTCACTGGCCCTCCTAGTTTAGGTCGCAAATGACACTGGAAGGGTTTTTTGATTTATTCCATCAGTCATCTACCATTTGTCATGCCCAAAAGCAAACAAATGTTCACGGCATGATAATGATTCAGATCAAATTCACGTGCCATTGAGAAAGGTGACGAAGACCTGTTTGTGTTTGATCATCTATGGGATACAATCCTTTTATTCCACAACAAGAACAATAACAACGACGACGACTTCTCAAATACCTCATCGAAGTATAGAGCGGCGCTGCAGTGTCATTTTGGATTGGTCATCCATCCATCCATCCATTTGATCATTTGTTTGTTTGTTTTTCAATTAAAATCCAACGACTCCAAACATGTCGACAGAATTTCGAACGCCGAATGGGGACGCTTCGACAATGGGTGACGCTCAAATAGATATTATGGTTCGGAATCTGCGGCGACGCTTATGGAGAGCCTTTCAAGAAGATAATGCTGAAGCTGCTCTCAGAACTTATCAGGCAACCTTTGACGACTACGAACAAATGATCAAGGAAGAGGAGGAGGGAAAAGACAAGTTGGAAGGCGATGCGGAAAGTCGCTCGAAATCGTCACGGACGGTAAGTATACATTGTTATTTTTTTCTCTTGTCTTTTTGCAATCAATTAATCAATCAATCAATGCATATCATGATGATAACTCGTGGCAAACATTCCAAAAATGTACTGTAGACGACTCGAAGAAGGGGGTCCGTAAAAAAAGATGGAGAGTCCAAAAGTCGATCCAATTCCCGAGGTAGACCCAGTTTGGAATCAGAAGACTTGGCGGCGGTGATGGGAATTAGCATGGCGGCGGACATTCATCGACCCATGAAATCCATTTTGCAAACGCGTATGAAACCTTCGGATCGATTCATTGCCGATGATTTTTTGAGCCCTTTTGCTAGCTATGACAAACCGGCACAAACCAAACTGCCAGATGTCAAAAAGGAGGAGGAGAAACGACGAATAAGGAAACAGCAAAAAAAGGCAAGAGCGGCATTTAATGTATTTTCGTTTCGAAAGGATTTGAACAATGTTCCGGAAATCAATCCTGAAGAGGCTGCTGCCAATGAAGCAGCAGTTGAGGAAGAAGATCCTAACATGACAACTCCACTTCATGAGGCGGCTCGACTAGGTTCAGGTTCCTTGCTACGAGTGCTACTAGGGAATGGTGGAGATGCCAATTTCAAGAATGGAAAGCAACGAACAGCACTGCACAATTGTTGTGGTGGTGTCTCCAAGGACGAACATCGAACTATTGTATCTTTAAATTTACCAAATGACAAAGACGTTGCCAAAGAAGCCGGAATTCAAGCACCGCACATATCGAGAGAAATAATGGATTTAATGAATGAGGAAGCGGAAGACAAGGAGAAAAAGAAAAAGGCCAAAAAGGGGGTTCGGAAATTCAAAGCGGTGGGCAAAATGTTGATGAGAAGCAATGCATACAAGGCCTCTTCTGCTGAAGATGAAAAGCCACAGAGTAAGCCGCGGAGGACACGACTGGACAAGAATCAGTTGGCAGATTTGGCAGTGGATCGAATTGATGCAGCCTTTACGCTCTTGTCATGGTCTCAGAAATCGACTGGAGTCGGAGTATCCTTGAATGCTGTGGACGATTTGGGTCGTTCGGCTCTGCATTATGCAGCGGAAATGGGACGATCAGAGATTTGTAGCGCCATTATGTCAAACTTTGAGACCATGTATACCATTGTCGACGAAATTGGGTCTCGGACGCCCTGTGAGTGTGCGGCGCGTCAAGGGCACAAGGAGTTGGCTGCGCAATTGGAAGCTAGGGCACTTTTGTACGTTGATCCAAGTGGTCTGGACGATGAGTTGATGGCTTCTGTGGAGACACCCTATACAGATGATGAAGACGGAAATGCATTGGCACCTCCTTTCAACTGGTTCAAGACATTAAAGTCGAGTGAGGTACGGAAGGAACGAGAGAAACGAATGGAGGGTGGTCTGGAGAGAATGCGGGAAGCTATACGACAGGTTGAAGCCGATCCAAAATCGAAACGATATCAATCTAGTGGTTCGGACGATGACGAGGATTTGTCTCCCGAAGAATTGAAATTGCGCCGGGAGGCAGCAAATGGAAATGTAAATTCGGTTATTGAAGCAATAGAAGGAGATAGTGACGAAGCACCAGACTTTTCCCAACTTCAAGACTCGCATATCGAACGATTCTTTGCATACCATCGATGGGATACCTACGATGCCGTGGATGCCTTCAAAAAGAACCCATTCAATGCATTTAAAAAGGCTCAAATTCAGATCCCGTCGGCTCCAGTTGAAGAAACAAAAACATCGGAAGAGAGAACTTGCCCTATTTGTTTTGACACCATCGAAAAAAGCGCCAAGTGGATGAAGTTTGGGGATGGGTGCGGCCATGCGTTTTGCACCGATTGTCTCGAGGGATATGTTATGGATTGCGCCAAATCATTGACACCAGTGTCCAAAATGAAGTGTCCGCAACATGGCTGTCACGGCAGCATTGGTGAGAAATTCATCGAGAAACTGATGAAAGATCACCGCAAAACATCCAATCGAATAGAGGAGGCTACGATCCGTCACTTTGTGTCGTCATCATATGATTTTAAATTTTGCAACCATCCAGGATGCACTGGTGTGGTTAAGAAAATGCCGCAGAAATTTTTTTCAAGGTCAGGGTATGATCCAGATTTGCAAGATTACTGTGGGGCTGTCTGTACTGCAGGTCCAAAAAATCGATGCCCCCCGGGATCAAGTCCTACGTTAACATATGATGGTGTGGAAGATTCGAAATACAACAGTTGTAGGAGTAAGGCACAACCACAGAGAGCTCATAGATTTTGCTTCAAATGCGGAGAATCGATGCACTGGCCTGTGCCATGTGATAAACTGAAAGATTGGAAAAATAAAATGCGGGAAGAGATTGGAGAAGTGGAAGAGGAGGAGACTGGTGCAAATGCAGACGACCTTGCCATGAAAATATGGATGAAAGCAAATACAAAAGCATGCCCACAATGTGAGGTCTTGATCGAAAAGAATGACGGCTGTAATCACATGACTTGTGTCAATCCATCTTGCCGCTATGAATTTTGGTAAGGCTTCCAGTGAGTTGAAGATGCTGAGGTAGACTATTGCCTAACCTTTCCTTTTTCTTTTGCAGCTGGATCTGTCTTCGGGATTGGAAACTGCATGGCTCAGCAACAGGTGGTTACTTTCGTTGCAATATTTGGAAAGAAGAGGGCGAAGGGGATAACCCAGATGCAGCTGCTGCCGCCGCTGCCGAAGCAGTGGTCAATGCAAATGAAGGCGACGCTGAAAACGACGACGGCTATGGAACTGCCATCTATTCTGCGAGACAACAGTATAGAAAACGGCAGGACGTGAATCGTTTCTTGCACCACTACACCAGATATGAAGCACACGGCCAGAGTGCTAGGTTGGAACGCAACATGGCACAAAACGCGACGAAACGTCTTGCACCTGTGGTTACTGCTGCCATCGAATTCGATGGTTCGCCAGCCTTCAATTTTAGTGGAAAAGGTGTGTTGTTCTACCTCGACAAGGTCTGACTTCTTGGGCCTTTTTTCTAAGCTCTTTCACTTCTTTTTATTTGCAGGTCTATCGTTTATCCATTCTGCTTTCACGGAACTCTTGGAATGTCGTTCAACTTTGAAATATAGCTACGCCTATACTTTCTTTCGATATCCTACTTTCTTTCACTTTCGGCGAATTGACGAACTCAACAACATTCGAAGAGAGAAGGCGATGTTTGAGAAGTGTCAGTCTGAGCTTGAAACCATTACGGAACAAATGAGCGATGTGCTGGCAAGATCACACATTCGAGCATCACAGGTCCAAATTTCATTTTTGACAGCTACCGCTGCAGAAAAACGGGTCGACTTTTCCAATTTGATGTTCACCATCCTCCATTCCGAGAGAGGGAAAAAACGAACAAGATTAGAAGGCCTGCCACCTAAAAAACAGTTCTTGACGGACTATGCATCCGACGATGGTTACGACAGCTACGAGTCGTACAACAATGGTTACGATAGCCGAGGAGAAGAGGTCGCTGAATGGTCTTGTACTGCCTGCACCTACATCAATACGAAAAAAGGGAACCAGTGCTCCATGTGCGGAACACCACGTACTGTAATGTGATCCAACATTTGAGGAATGCATAGATGAAAGGCCCATACCCGTTCATGACATTAGTACTGTTAACTAATCGAGAAATAGTCTGGACCTTATTGTTGCGATCAATCCTCCTCTTCCAGAAGCTTGGTACTAATGGACTGCTTGGTGTTCATCCTAAAAAATCGGCAACGAATGGCATGTATCCTCTATTTATTTGTGCATTATCTCGCTACAACGCCTAGCTTAGTGAAACAATGGGCTATACAACTTAGGCCCCCATGGCAATTCCTCCATCGACATTAAATGTGTGGCCTGTGATGTAATCACACGCTGGGTCAAGGGCAAGGAATCGGACCATACCGGCTACTTCTTCGGGCTTTCCAAGTCGCTTGAGTGGGATTCCTGCAGTGACAGTTTCCTGCAAGTTTGAAAGGAAGGTAACAAAGTGAGTGGATTGATGCCGACATACTAGGTAGTCAGTAGCCCTGCGCCCAAACTTACCAAATATGCCTCGTCAAGCTTGTCAACCATATCGGTAGCAATGAAACCAGGGCAGACAGTATTGACAGTGATTCCACGAGAAGAGAATTCCTTGGCGTTAGCCATGGCCATACCGATGACGCCACCCTTGGCGGCGGCGTAGTTGGCTTGTCCAGGGTTACCGATTTGCCCGACGACAGAAGAGATGTTGATGATACGACCAGTGCGCTTCTTGGAAGCAAGCTTGAAGAAGGCTTGAGTGCAGTAGAAAACACCAGAAAGGTTGCAATCGATAACGGCTTGCCATTGTGCAGGCTTCATGCGCATAACAAGTCCATCCTTGGTGATACCGGCATTGTTGACAAGGACATCAACGGTTCCGAAAGCTTCGACGGACTCGGCGAAAAGCTTCTTGATGGAATCTGGATCGGAACCTATTATAGAGAAACGAAAGATAAAAAGTGTGAATTGAAATTGATAACGTTGAAGAAGACTCTTCTTGACAGCGTCCAGAAAACATTGATGCTCCCATGACACCAAATCACTCACTGTCAGCTTGAATGGCAACGGCATCTCCTCCAGCAGCCTTGATTTCTTCGACAGTGGCGGCAGCAGCATCAGCAGAACCATCAGAGACGTAGTTGATAATGACCTTTTGTCCATTTTTTCCAAGTTCAAGTGCGATGGCCTTTCCCAAACCACGGGACGATCCAGTTACAAGGACTACTTTGGCGTCATCGGCAACCATGTTCAAGGACGAAGACTTGGTGATGGTTCGGGAGACTCCCAAAGGTTGGTGCTGCACGAAAGCATTGGTAGTAGAGACCGCAAGGGCAGCAATGGTAAGAACAACTTTAGCAAACATCATCTTGGTCACTGGTTGATTGAATATTGATAGAGATCATTGCCGAAGCAACGATCCAAAAACGGATACGAAACAAAAAAGCGTACGTCGATGGCAAACTGTGATGGGACTGACGTCATTGTCGACTAGCTCGAATCAGGAGTCCTTTTCTACTGTAGCTAGTCTAGAGAAGCAAAAGCTGTCAATTTACAGTATCATACACGGGCTCTAATCAAGCTTGCTGAATTTAAAAGAAGTCATCATCGTCCTCTTTCCGTTTGGGAAGACCTTCGTTTCGTTCCATATTGGCAGCCTCAATCTCTTCTGGAAGGCCGTCTGGATATATTAATCTCCGTCGCATAGCTTCGTCCAATAACTCGGGATGCGCATACAGCAAGGTCTGACCATTGATCATAAAATTGGCGAAGGGGCGTGTCCCTGAGTATGGCTCAACAGCACTCAGGGAATCAAATACGTATTCATTCTTCCATCCAAATACGGATCGAGTAGTGGCCTTGAGAAAGGCAGTATTCTTGGCATCATCCGTTCCTTCCGGTGCTGGTACTTCTTCCATACTTAGCGCATATGGTCCAAAAACAAAGTGAAGCGAGAGTGTACTTCCCGTGGCACCAAAGAGAGCAATCCCACCGACCCCTGCCTGTTTGGCAGTCGGCAGATCACCACTCTTGAGAAAGATAAGCAAAGGCAACCCCACCAAACTCAGAACACATGAAGAAATGCTAACAATCTTGAGACGGGTAATGAGGCCTCCCATGGGAGCCTCGTAGTTGAATGTGCTCTTTTCATCCTCTTGTGCTGGCGTGTTGGAAGAGAAGCAACATGATTGTTGATCTTCCCATGAAGAAAGGTGGAATATCGATGGAGCTTTTGGCGCTTTTGATAGGTTGTGAAGAATTCCTGTTCGTGCTACTCTTACAGCTGTTGTCCTGGTTCGAAGCATGTTGTTGTCCCTGTGGTTCTATGGGTTCAGTTATGTTTGATGTGGTAGAAGAATGGAGAAGATGTTGACCTGATTGGATCGGTGTTGGTGAGGTCCAACTGGTCGGTGATCTGCGTAAGGCGGGCAGGCAGACCGTTTGCGTATCTGAAAATCCAAAATATGAATATTGAATATTTTATAATGTAGCTATTTCCGTATTCTTGTAGAATCTAATGACCACGTTCCGTCTGCATTGTCAAATACATATCCCAATTCTTTCGTGACAGCTTTGGTCTTTGCATGAACTCTTCTTGCGATGGCTACGCCACACACCTCTGCCAACAACTTTCCATGTTCATATTTTGGTTCCCGGATGACACCTGTTGCCATGGCCATTCGGTCCTTATCCTTGTAGAATCGTTCATAGTCAACATCTGGTGTTAGAGTATTCAAAAATTGCATGGCAGCAACAATGGAATCTTTGACTTGCGCCTTGCTGCTAAAGTTCTCGTAGTATGCCACATGTTGTGGCATGGTTGAGTCAAAGTTGCTCCAAAAGGTGTGGAAATTGTGATATTCTTCCGCCACATCGGGCATGGCAGGGCACAATCGATGTGCTTTCTCCAAAAAGCATTCCAATCCCTCTTTATAGCAGCGTCTGCTATTCCATCGAAAGTGATTCCTCAACATTTGATCGCCTGGATTTCTTGCTAGCCGTAATATGCCATGGAGCTTTTCGTGTTGGCGGGCAACATGAAGTTTGGCCGCGTTCAAATCCATATTGGGATTGTTGACTTTACCACCCATGTGTGACTTGAATACCACTATCCTCCGAAAGAGTGGAAGAGCGTCCCCGGCTGTCAACATCCCGTGGACCAATGTGCTGCTACCTTCATCAGGACCCAATCGGAACAAGGCAGTCGGCAATTGTCGTGATGAATTGTACATGACCATGCTTGTCTCCAAAGGAGCAGTCAAATTGCTGAGCAAGGATCGAAAAAGTCCATTGCCGCTGGTGGGATAGGATGGTAGAATGACAGGAACGGGCCAGCATTCAGGTGGATCCCATGTTTCCAACGGAAAGGAGAGACTGGTGCAATGCTGAAAGAGGTCCTTGTCGATTCCGTCATACACGGCAATCATATTGTCAATGTAATTCTGTCTATACTCTGATTCTGAAATGTTCCGTGGGATGTCGTTTTTGTGTTCGCGCAATTCATGACCTCGCGAGGGACATCGAAAGGTAGTCTTTCGAAGCAACTCTTTTTGTGAGCATTGCATATCCTTCTCTGTCAAACTGGAGACTCCATTTCCAACTGATTTTTTGTATTGACTTTTATTGGCACTAGGGAATATGTACTTTTCAAATTGTGCAACAACCGAGAGTAGGATCGTGATGGATAGCAACGAGCATCCATGCCTCAATATCATTTTTGGCGAAGAATGTGCAATGATTGCCTACGGTATGTGTGCCCCTTTTGGGACGTGCTTTGATAGGATGTTCCTTGGAGACTTTGAGATTGCTAGGGAGGCGGCCTTATCAGACGTCTAACCAATCGCAACCTTGAACTGATGGCCAAGTCCAAGTCTCATTGGAAACGCAAGGTTTTTTCAGTTTGACTTTGGTTTGATGTCGAAATAAACAACACGACCAACCCGACCGATTTTCGGCGGGAGAATAAAGATACTGTATGACGAACGACCCCTCTGACTCACTCAACCAACAGGATTATTCTGACCTGTTTCCCACAAATCAAAAAACCAGCGTCAATCAGATAATAGGTCGAAGGAAACGCAATAAAGTAACAAGAAGACACTCGAGAGCAGCCAATCCATCTCAAAATGCCACCCAAATTCTCTGGTATCCAAAAAGAGGTCTTTGGCCTCTATCGCACCATTTTACGAGAGGCCCGAAAGAAAGATCATCTTGCCAACAACAACGCCCAATCCTTACTCTCCTTGTGGTCCCAATCGGAGTCCTCGGTCTATTATGCTAGAAAAGAATTTCGGCACCAGGCGCACAAGGTTCCTAGGAATGACTTTCGAACGATTGAACACAAGATCCGGCATGGATACAAACAGGTGAAGCTGCTGAAGATGCCTGGCGTCAAGTTGGTCAGTGGGGCGTGAGGGTAGTGCTAGCTTGTGGCGATGAAAAATGATGTCGCAATGACGAGACAGTTAGGAAATACCAAAGTCTTATAGTGGTATAACTTGGAGCTTCAGCGTCAGCTCGGGGAATGTGTTGCAAGGATGATTGATTCAATGATTCAATTCATTGCCTCCATCGATCAAGTTGAAGTTCCCTCATTGAGCGTTGTTCGAACCTGAATGAATCAATCTATTGCGGACTACATAGAAGGTAAACCTTACAAAAGTGGTCGGTACCAGTATGTCGCACTACAGTGCTATTTTTAATAAATTCACCTTTTCTGAACTATCCGTGTGATTCCCTAAATTTTAACATCATACGTTGGAGCATTGCAATCATAGCAGGATCGATTACTCATGCTCCAATATCTACGACAACATGCTGCAAACATAAAATCGATGGATTACTACTGTAGCATTTGCACTTGTGGAGGTGTGGCTACAAGGGGGTCGCTTTGGACAACAAAACCATCCCTTTGCAACGCCACGCTTCGACCAACTGCACTATGCCTCTGGCTTCTTTTTCTTCTTCTTCTTTTTCTTCACTTCGCCTCCCTCTTCATCACCGTCACCCTCTTTCGACTTGGGCTTTTTCTTCTTTTTGGGCTTTTCCTCTCCGTCTACTGGTTTCTTTTTCTAATGGATGACAAGAGAGGATGAGATACTGTCTCCACGACAGGGCCCAACCAACGAACAGAAATAACTCACCTTTTTCTTTTTCTTGCCAGCTGCTTCTCCATCTCCAGCAGCTTCCTCCTTCTTTGGCTTTCCCATTGCCTCGGCTTTTTCCTTGGCCTCTCCCTCCAAAAACTTTGGATTGAGATGAAAGCCTTTGTATACACCATCGTCACCAACCTCGAGCCGTATCTTTCGGTTGTACCATTCGTCCAATACGCGTTCAATCTTTTCATCAGGCAAGGCATCCTGGGTGTCATACTGGGGAAAGTGTTGGCGAAAGGATGCCACTACTTCGGACTTGTGACAGCTTCCTCCTGGTAAGAGTCTCCAGTTGGAATATGACAAGAACTCCTTTTGCAAATTTTCATCGATAGGCTCGGGTTCTGCTGGTACTGGCGGAGCCTTAGTTTTGGCCTTGCGCTTGATTTCATGAACCACTCGTTTCTTGGGAGCTGGCTTCTTTTTGGAAGGCCGCTCGACTTCTTCAAAATCCTCATCACTATCGCTCTCTTCTTCCTCACTGGAATCGGCCTTCTTTTGTGGTGCGGCCTTGGCTCCTTTCTTTGGTCTTGGGCGTTCCACTTCTTCAAATTCTTCTTCATCGCTGCTTTCGTCTTCCTCAGGGGCTGGTTTGGCTGGTTTCTTCTTGGTTGGCCGTTCCACCTCTTCAAAGCTCTCCTCGTCACTTTCGCTGGGTTCCTCTTCTTCTTCGGAACTAGTGTCCCACTCGGGGCCCATTTCGTCATCTCCCATGGTGATAGAGCGTGATGTATGTATTTATGTACGTATCGAGTAAACAGGTAATACGCTGATGCGTGCGCCAACGGATCACTTGGGATAATAGTTATAGCAGATGTCTGTTGGATGATTGTGAAGATAAGTCACAATGCGGTTCTCAAATACACCAAACTGACCAGCTCTCTTATCGACAACAAACAAGGATTCAAAACTGATGACTCCTCCTTTCGATAGATTGCAGATGCGAACCTTTGCTCGATGGAAAGTATCCGTCGTCGAGGCTTCGTCCCTCTATCTGCCTGCTTATTCCACGCGATGACCAGTTTGAGGTTCAGTGACACTAGATTGACTCATGCGACTACATAAACTGGTGATGGATTGATTGATTGATCCGTTCGATCTCAGTCAATTGTTTTTTTTTTGCAATCGCAACTTTTGGGTCTTTTTATTAAATTTCAGATTGAAATTGATGGAGCTTTCAAACACATTTGCGAGATTCAGATCCATCATGAAGGGATAAAAACCCTGGACAAAGAGGTAAACTCTCATGTACACTATACATTCTTCCGCACTTACTATGGAGGGGCTACAGGCGGTTTGGAAGAGCGATTGGGGGATTTGAAGATGATTGGTATTGGAGGAAGTCTCGATGTTAGCAGTATGGAGGCGATAATCTCAGAGTGCAAAGACGCTGATCGCCTAGAGAGACTTGGTACTCTCTTTGATGACTATCTAGGAGAACCAAAGTTGGCACTCAAAGTATACACGAAGCTTTTGGATTTGCCGTCAGAAGAGAATAAAAGTACAAATGACGTCAAGGCAAAACTCTTTCTCAAGATTTCAAAGGTTCTACAAGCCCAAGGCAAATTCAAGGATGCTATGAATTTCCTTAGACGAACACTGGCACTTTCCCTCGATGATACAAGTGCCATTATTCCTGCATGCTGCACGAGAATTGGCCGAGTCTCGATGGACCAAGGGAAACTTGACGAGGCAAAGGAGATTTTCCACAATGGACTTTCCATTAACATCCAACGGTTTGGAGAACTGAACGAATATGTCGCTATTTGCTATCGCGACATTGGCCAAGTGGCCAGAGCTCAAGGTCAACTGGAATCTGCCAAAGAGATGTTCCGGAAATCTTTACGTATCAATCTGCAGGTATACGGAGAAAACAACCAAAAGGTTGCTGAGAATTACTCTGACTTTGGCCGACTAGCAATGGTTCAAGGCCAATTGAAATATGCTGGGGAGATGTTTCAAGACGCGCTGAACATTAACGTCAAAGTATACGGAGAAGACAATCAGAATGTTGCAAAGAACTATACTGATTATGGCCGCCTCGTGCTGGCTCAAGGTCAAATGAACCGTGCAAGAGAGTATTTTGAGAGATCGTTAGCTATCAACATTGCAGTGTATGGAGAAAGCAGTCATACCGTTGCCTCAAACTTCATTGACTTGGGTCGTTTGGCAAGGAATCAAGGACAGCTCGAATCTGCCAAGGAATTGTTTGAGCGGGCTCTCAACATTGATATCGCAGTGTTTGGGAAAAAGAACCAAAACGTCGCTTCAGACTACACAGAAATTGGTCGGTTGGCAAGAGGTCAGGGGCGTCTAGATTACGCGGAGAAAATGTATGACAGCGCCCTGGGTATAAATCTGGAAATATACGGAGAAAACAACCAACATACTGCTTCAAATTATACTGACATTGGGCGTTTATTGGGGGATCAAGGACAGCTTGAAGCTGCAAAAGAAATGTTCGACAAGAGCCTTGAAATCAACACAGGCATTTTTGGTGAAAACAACCAAAAGATTGCCGAGAACTTAACCGACATAGGAAGTTGGGCGCGGGATCAAGGCCAGCTCCACTTCGCGAAGGAGCTTTTCGACCGGGCGCTCAGAATCGATATGCAGGTATATGGGGAAAGCAATCAGCATGTTGCAGCGAAGTATACGTATATGGGCCGCTTGGCAAAGGACCAAGGTCAACTAGAGCGGGCCAAAGCGATGTTTAGGAAATCTCTTCACATTAACACTCATGTTTACGGCGACAGCAATCAAAGCGTTGCAAATTGCTTCACTGACATTGGTCGCCTATTGAGGGACGAAGGTCAGCTTGAATCTGCCAAGGAAATGTTTGAGAAAGCGCTTGGTATTAACCTTAAAGTTTTTGGAGAGAACAATCACACTGTTGCCAAAAACTACGTCGACTTGGGGCGTCTGGCGTGCGATCAAGGCGAGCTAGAGAAAGCATGGACTCTTTACGATCAATCACTTGCCATAGTAATTCAAGTTTTTGGGGAGAGCAACATCCATGTTGCCGCAAACTATACGGACATTGGCCGATTGGCGAAGGATCAAGGCCAGCTGCAATACGCCCAAGAAATGTACGAGCGCGCTCTCTCGATAAATCTGAAGGCCTACGGAGAAAACAACCACAATGTCTCGGCGATCTACATTGACATCGGGTGCCTAGCGAATGATCAAGGGCAACTTAATTGTGCCAAGGAGATGTTTGAGCGCGCCCTTGAAATCGATCGTCGCGTTTTTGGAGAAAGCAATCAAAACGTTGCCTTTGACTATTCGAATCTCGGCCGATTGGCAAAGGACCAGGGTCAGCTGGAGCGGGCCAAATGTATGCTGGAACTTGCACTGTCCATTAACCGTCGAGTCTATGGAGAAAACAATGTCGCCACAAACTATTCCGACTTGGGTCATTTGGCCAGGGTTAAAGGCGAGCTTACGGACGTAATGGAGCTTTTTGAAAAAGCGCTGAGAATCGATATCCAGGTGTATGGTGAAAACAATCAGCACGTTGCGGCAGACTATGCCGACATTGGTCGTGTGGCACGTGAACAGCACCAGCTGAGATATGCAAAGGAGAATTTTGAAAAGGCGCTTCGAATTCATAGTAAAGTGTACGGGGAAAGCAACCCAATCGTTGCTCGGAGGTATACCGACATAGGTCGATTGGCAAGGGATCAAGGCCAATATGAATACGCCAAGAAGAATTTCGAAATGGCGCTCAAAATCGATATCGAGGTATATGGAGAAAACAATCAAAATGTTGCCTTCAATCTTGTCGACATTGGTCGCCTTGCCATGTGTCAAGGCAATTTGGAATACGCCAAGGAAATGTTTACGAGAGCACTCAGCGTGAATATTGCAGTTTTTGGAGAGTACAATCAGAATGTCGCTGTTGGCTGCCGCGACGTTGGCCTTGTTGCGATGGAACAGCGCCGTTTTGATGACGCAAAGAACTTTTTCCGGAGGGCGTATCGCATATCTGTTCAAGTCTATGGACAGGACAATCGACAGATAGGAACTTGCTGTGTCGACTTGGGCCGTGTAGAACGGGCCCAAGGGCGGATTGTAAAAGCAAAGGAGTTCTTTGAACGGGCACTATCTATTGCTCTCAAATTCTACGGAGAAGACGATCGACACGTTGCAGCAGCTCAACGCAACGTTGGTGATGTGGCCAGGGTTCTAGGTCAGTTCAAACAAGCAAAGGAGATGTTTACGAAAGCACTGAACATCGATATCAAAAAATTTGGTGATAGCCACCTGAAGGTAGCCATCGCGTACCGTGAATGTGGGCTTGTTGCCAGTGATCAGGGGTACCTGTGGGAGGCTTTGGAGATATTCGAAAAGGGGCTTGAAATAATCGAGAGGGTGGTAGGGGTAGATAGTCGAACTATTGCGGCCTTCTACAACGATGTTGGTCGAGCAGCAAGGGACCAGGGACTACTGGAATATGCCGAGGAGATGCTCGAAAAGGCTCGCACTCTCCATGTGGAGGTATATGGAGAGACCAGTCACATTTTCGTTCTGAACTGTATCGAAGCTGGCCGTCTGCACCATCTTCAGGGAAATTTTGAAGACGCGAAAACTATGTTTCTGAAAGCCGCTGCCGCATCCCATGCCTTGGGGAAGGATCACTATGCAGCATTCGCGAACCAATTCCTCGCTGTGGTTTTGAGTGAGCAAGGACAATTCGAAGAGGCCAAACAATTGTGTGAAATGGCATTACATGGGCAGATTAAGGCGTTTGGGGAGAAGCACTCTCGAGTTGGCACAACCTACAATAGCTTTGGTGTTGTTTTGTCAAAGGAGGGGCGGGACACCAAGTCAGCGAAGAAAATGCTGGAAAACGCTCTTGCAATTCGCATAGAATCCATGGGAGAAGATCATTTCGAAGCCGCAGACACTTATGAGAACTTGGGGGACGTGTTCATGCGTACTGGAGAATTTCGGAAAGCTGAAGCTGTCTACTCGAAAGCGTTTGATGGTCGACTAAAGTGCTTTGGAGAAGGCCATGAGTTTGTCCTTCAAACTCGTTCGAAGCTTTTCGAGGCAAAGTCTGCTGCGACGACATGAACATGAAACAACCAGTTGCTGGTGAATTTTCAAAGTGCAGTCGACCACAACCGACCTCAGTTGGCTTTCAGCTCCTCAGCAAGACGAAGCAGGCGGCATGAAGAGTAGTGGCCGATACCTGATATGTTGCTGAGTCCTCGACGGCACTACAAACGCTTGCTTTGCACGATAGTACAAAGGATGCCTCCTCTGAATCTCGGATTGATCTGGTAGTCAGTGGGAATGGCCAAGCGAAAGCGAAACTGAGATTTCTCACATCTCCAGCATGTCCTGTAACCTTCATGATTGGCACCTTCACATCATCCATTCTCCCATTGATATACGCCCTCTGTAATATCTTTTGCTCAAGCAATCAATAAAAGTATATATAACATACATCGCAGTCAAACCCACTTTCAACAGGTGCGTCTTTCAAACAAACTAGCTGTACCTATCGTGAGACGATATCGTTAGGTAGTGGGTTCCAAATATTGGCCCGTAATTTGACCAGTTCGACTTCGTCTTCGCACCGTGACCAAGACCGAAACTTCGCAACACGCTACTGTACAGTACCCATAGCACGAGTTTACATGGTCAGAGTCAACACAAGCAAACTCCAACTTTCAATTCAAAGTTGAGTTTCACAACAGGCGGTTTACTATAACTTCATCTCCGCCTTCTATCTATGCTTTCAGAAGAGAACTTGTATTCGACTTTCATCGATAATGTGATGTCAGGAGGCACGTCATACTTCCTTGGGTACGATGCTTATGATGCCAAGAGAGGCAGCAATATGGGGCAAGTAGAACAGCAACCACAGCAACTTCTGGACGCTATCCTTGGGAATGCTATTAGCAGGGTGAAGAACCTATTATCAAGGGGTGTTGCAGATCCGAATACATGTTTGGGAATTGGTCCAGTGAACGCTGCTTCAAATAACGATGCGGAAACCCCATTAGTGGAGACCACTAGCAATAATGCTATCAAGAATAATGGTTTCAAGGCCTTTTCACCAGCTCAGCCAACAAGGAATACTTCGAAAATGGTCGAACAGATGAAAAGTATTGATAAAGTGTTTAAATGGACTCGGGTATTTGGCAATAGTCCAACCTTGATTCACATTGCGGTTTTGAACATTTATCATCGCCATACGCGATCACGAGATCTTGAACGAGCCTTGGGGATTCTTGAATTGCTATTGGAACACGGTGGAGCTGTGGACTATAGATCAATGAATATCTACCTCAGATCTGTTGCGATGGCTTCTAATCCTTTGGACTTTGCCATTGGCCTGCAGAAAAAGGCTTTGTATCAAAAAAAAGAAAACCTGGCGTTCGCCATGACGCAAGCCGTTGGGATTCTTCGTAAACCATGGAAAGGAGGAGAAGAAGGCATCACCTACAACAGTCAGAATATCGAAACCAACAAGATTCCCTTTGAACTTGTCACGTTTGGATGCATTGATAGCGCAAAAAACTACCTTTATCAACCTACAGATCACCCAGATATCCAATTCATTTTCAGCAATGATGATGGTGATACAAGTGTTTCAAGCAATGAGGCATGATTCATTTGATGGGCTTTAAACACATCTTATTGTTACGTGCTTTCAGCGCGTCTACATATGTGAGAAAACATTTACCTACTGCTGCTTGTTGGTCTTGGCTTTCTCTCGAGGGGGAAACGTGTACGGAACTCGTTCACGGTCGGTCCACTTCCAGTCACGGGAGCAATACAACAGCGCATCTTGATTCAAAACCACGGTCTCGGCTTGAGATATGCTATTTTCCAGATTCACGATACATGCAGTGTCACGTTCTGCAGAATCTCCTCTTGACAAAGAGATAGGAGCATGAATCGACGCAGAGGAAGTTGCGGAATGGGTATCTTGACCTGGTAGACACAACAAGTATTCAGAAAGTCCAACGCTTGGAAGTGACTGAAAGATCTGTATCAAGGTTTGCCAGTGCAGCATTGGATTGCTTGCTTTGTTCGCAGCAGACGCCAAGGCATGGGCAATACTTGTCTCTTCCAAATCCACAATTTTGCAAGTTTGCGAATCCACCCTGGCCATTCTTGTTTTGACATTGTGCTGAAATAGCATCTGATCCAAGATCCACAATGATTTTTCGTAGAGCGAAGCTTCTTCTATACCCCGCTCGGGAAAGTATTCCGCATGAGGCCGAATCACAATGGGAATTCCCTCCCTGTCGACCATGCGAACAGTGGACCGAACCAACACGCGGATTGGTTGTCGTCTCATTGCTGCGGTAGTAGCAGGCAGTGTCCAAAGAGTGTAGACATGCTTGAATTTGATTTTGTCGCCGTCGTCATGATGATAGATCCCCTCTTGCAATCCCAGCTCGAGACATTGTCGAGGCATCATTGGCTGAGCAATTGGTTTATCCAATATTGTAAGGTCCTTGTTGTTCGTTGTAGTAGCAAAGAGCATCCACCGAGCACGAGTATCCCTTGGCAACTGCAATAGGGTTTCGAGCGTCTCTACCGATGTTAAGATGATAGCACCTTTTTCTTTTGCCAATTCCATGGCCACGGTGTCGTCCTTTAGCCAGCTCCTCGTGCTATTAGTACTACTGCCAGACTTGATACTTGTAGATGGTACTTTGATTTGCGACCCAATCTGTGGCAAATCGGAGGCTGGCATGTCTCCTTGCGTCTCGTTATCATTATTACCATCATGCTGGACGACTTCAAAGTGCAAGGCATCCACATCCAGCAACTTGGGATATCTGGATGGGAATGAGAGGATTTGAAAACATTTGCCAAAGTGCATTGGAAGATTGATATCGCCTTGCCATTCTTGATTGATTTCCTTTTGATGATTGGATGCCCAACGACAAAATGGATTCGCAGGATGCTGCTGCCCTTGGAATCCAGCCCGGAACCGATCCTTATGTGTAGTATAGAATGTTGATAGAGCTTGTCGAAAGGTGGCTTGTTCCGTCTTGATCATGGCAGTCAACGTTCTCAATTCCTTTCGTTCATGTTCTTTTCGTCGTTCTGTCTGTTGCGAACCGGTCAGCTGTAAATATCGTCGATGTTGTCCTTTGGTCAGCGAGGAAAAGGAAGGATTGTCGATGTCATTTTGGATTCCATTTTCATCTTGATTCGATAATGATGATGATTCTTCGGTAGACAACAACAAGCCTTTTGGTTGGCCTGTGAATCCTGTTTTCTGGTAAAACTTTTGGAAAATGGGTGCCTGAAGGGGATTGAAAGTAGTAGCAGTAGTAGTAGTAGTAGTAGTAGTAGTAGTAGTAGTAGTAGTATTGATAGTAGAGGTTGCTGTAGATTGAGGTTGGCTACCAATAAGTGAGGTCAATACCTGCACCGAGGCAAGTGGACGTCGTGACGATGATAATGGAGTAGTAAACTGCTGAAACCAATCTTCGTCACGATTGTAAGCGTTGCTTTCTTGTATTTGAATCCACTCCTCTTCAGACTCTGGGACAATTACTTTGCGCAACTGCAATGGATGTGGGTGGCTTTCGAAGACTTGACGACTCCGTTTCATCTTGATGATTCCGAGGTTATTGTGATGTTGCACTGCGGGCGTGATGTTCCTATTTCTCATCATGTCTCACTTTCTCCTTTCGCCAATTCCAAAAGGCAATGGTAGCAATCCCGGATGTGGAACTGAGATTTCAGATCCTTGGGAAGTGTCCCACGATTGAGCAGGCAGGAAGTTTGAGAAAAATGCTTTTCATCATCATCGCCGAAAGGACTGGCCATGAATTGCCGCTCACCGCAATGAGACCGTCTCCAACGCCAGCCAAGGACAACGCAAAATTTTTGGAAACTAGACTGGCGTTAATAGCTACAGTAGCTATATAGGTATATTCATTCTCACTTACAGTGGACACTCATTTTCCAAGAACCACACTTAAGCGTGGACAATTAATTTTTCTCCTACCGGTACTGTACAACTACACAAATACAGTAGTGATGTAATCTTTGCTTTTGATTAATAATATATGATATAATTCTATTTCGTAAGGAACTCAGTAAGGTCGGTTCCATCTAACCAATAATCCTCCGTTCCAATAATATTGTGGAACGGATTAGATTACCGCCTCGTTTTTTCACCAACCAAATCAGTGAATTCGTTCCCCAGTCTAAGTCGATGCCTCGATCTCTGAGAGTCTGTGGTATCCATATTGTTTGTATGCCGATCAATGTCCATCATTTGAGAACGATTAGGAATAATCCCCCGCACGACCGAGGGATTGACATTCGCTTGCGCCATTTGATAATCCTCTTCAAAAAAATCATCAATGTCATCGTCTTCATCCTCGTTCTGTTCAATTCCAGGATACAGTAGACCCTTGATGATACCATTGTGCTCTGACTCGGTATCCAACGACCGTTCGCCTCGTTGGGCGTGGTGCGAAGAGTCCCGAAGCTTTTGCAATTCGTCGGCCACCAGGTACTTGTAATTGTGGGTTTGCCTGGTTTCATTGGGCGTCATATTGGAGCCGCCGCTCGCCGCAGTGTCTTGACTGCGAGGAAGTCGTCGACCGGAGTCGTTACCGTTGCCTGCTACGGGGCTTAAGCCTGCAAAGTTCATTGTCGGTGTTGTTTGTTTGTTTGTTTGTTTGTTAAAAGGAAAGACGACAGTGGGACTGCGTGTAATAAATGTTGTGTCAAATGCTTGCGAATGGGAAGTTTGCTGTTGAATCTCGAAACTTCTGGAGTCAGAGAGGCAGAACGGTACCGGAGACTAAATACTCGTACGGGCATTTCGTAGAGCGACGCAATGTAGGGGCCCATTCGTATCAATTAGGCATAAATCGGTCTTGTTACGACATCTTTACGACAAGAGCACATTTAGCTTACCGGTCTTTTTGGTCGCAACCAAAAACTGGTGAGAAAGGTTCGTTTCTTTCACGAATTCGAATGTTCCATCGCCGGAAGAGGAACAATCTCGAGACACCAAAGGATGTCAAACGTATTCACTTTGTTGTACCTATGTAATCTTGTAGGTACAATATGCTAGTATTCGGAACCCTGAGGGACTGAAGGGTACCTTTTGTCATGCTTGGTGTTAGATATGGAAGGGATGACTGAAAGATGTTCCTCATCCTGCAGCACATCATGTCAAAATAGCGGATGCATCATCACCATCATCATCATGATCAAGGCTCGTTTTGGTCGAACTGGGGGAGAGCACTATTATTGATCCCACGTAGCAATCATCTTCCGAAAGAACTTTGTGAAAGCAACAATGGTCCTTCACCATCTTTGTGGCAAAAGGAGAAACCTATCACCGCCCTCTCAAGCTTTGCAACTTTGTCATTTTATTGTTGAACGAAGCTGTTGAACTCTCCTTCACGAACTCGTGGCAGCTGTCCGTTTTTATGTTTTGCTGGCAGTCTTGAATTATATTTTTAAGAACGATATTGAAACCTCTACTACTACTGTATACGGTAGTTCCTCCTCGGTATGCTGGGTCATATGATCTGAGTTGTTGATGCAAGCATAATTCAAATTCGCGAGTTTTGTAGTTAATCATACTCGAGCTTTCACCACCAACTTTGGACAAAAGAGTGCACCTTTCCATCAACGCATTGGAGTCGTAGGCAAAACTATTCTCAACTTTTCTTTGATTTTAGAATACCCCTTTACTGCTTTCCAAGACCCCCACCACTACCAGACGACCCGGAAAAATTGCAGTTCCGAGCGACTTTCCATTAACATGGGGAACTGACTGCGTATTCCCCTTCATACCGTTGGGGTACTTCAATTGTTGAACACTTCGCAGGTCATTCTAGATTATCATGTATTATACAGCTTCCCAAGCGGTACCATCATCCTACCGGTACTGGTTCAGGTAGACTGAAATCAAAGATCGATTCGATCGAACTAGATAGAAAAAAATCGAACTAGTCGAACATGATCCGCGTGAGCGCGCAATAGTGCGTAGTGCGATGAGACCGATGAGATTGATTTGCACGATCGAGCTTTTCTCACATTTCATGCATTCCATTTCATTCTGCTTGGTTCACCAATATACATATATTTTTAAAAATCAAAGAGCATGTCTTCTTCAGTGGTATTAGACAATGTAGATGACTATTTGGCGCCATCGCAAGCTTGCATCAATCCGCTTTTCCAGCCCCCTGACGCCGCCAAGGCTGACGACGACAAGGCAACACGAACGACAATCGCCAAGGTCGTTCCTCGTCGCAGAAGACGGAGAACCCCAATATCTGATGAATCAAAATCATCATCGACTACCACTGCCACTGGTACTGGTAATGGTACTAAAAATAAGACTGAAACCATCCAAAATGAAGAAGGGGACAAAGCTGCAACAACAAGCGAGCAGGGGAAGAAAGATTCGGTTGTCAAGGCATCGATTGCTGATTGCTTGGCTTGTTCCGGTTGCGTGACAACAGCAGAAACAGTTTTGTTGGAGCAACGTCATTCCCTCCAATCCCTGCGTCAGAAACTGGAATTCGCTCGGGGACGATCCCGCACCATCACCATTTCTCCGCATTCCTGGGCGGATATTTGTCGCCACTGGAATCTATCATCATCTCCCTCCGTATCAAACAGCCACTGCACAGACAATCGGAAGAATCGGATCCAAGATCCCTTTCGCCTTCAATTTACGACGCTGTTGAGCCAGGTTTTGGATGCAGATATTGTCGTAGATGGCAGTCTTCCTTTGCAGTGGACCTGGTTGGAGGAAGCACAGGAATTTGTTGAACTGTACCGTAGCCGGCAGAGGCGTCTAGCTGATTCACAACAATCAGATTTGTATGAAGAAGAAAAAAACGACTTGAACGCAAGTAAACGAAAAAGTCCTCCTTTAACATCCACTGCAGTCGATGGCACAAAGACAACCTACTATTTTCCTGAAGGGACATCGAAGACAGTAGACAACAGCAAAGATGAATATGATGAGACATCCTTACCCTTGATCAGTGGCTCGTGCCCTGCTTTGGTGTGCCTAGTGGAAAAATCAAGATCCAATCTGGTCCCTCACTTGTCACGAACTCAATCACCAATGAGTATGATGGGATCAGTTTTGAAGAGACTAGAACAAGACCAGAACCACGAGAATAAAATTATCACAAAAACTGCTACAGACACGTGGGATCACTGGGCGATCATGCCATGCCATGACAAGAAGTTGGAAGCATCACGCCAGGATTTTGTGTTTCCAAATCCCAAAAGGAGCGCCGTTGATTTAGTCATTACTACCTCCGAGTGCGTGGAGCTGATTGAGGAATATGTGCGATCTCAAAAAAAAGACGAATCGCATTGTGCGGAGTTGACAGTGGCATCTTATCTTCAAGATTTGCCTTTAGCGAAACAAAAGGCTATTACCGAATACCACGAAGTTCCTTCCAAAGCTCCAACTGAAGCAACATACTTGACAACAACGTCAAATTCGAGTTTAGCGTTCGGAAATAATGACAACACGAACAAGATGGTTTCAAAGACACAAGGAGCCATAGCATCTGCACACTCCTCAGGAAGTCATGCTGATTTCATATTTTTGTATGCCGCACATGAACTCTTTGGGTGTGTTTTGGACACGGTATCATGGAGTTCCGCCGAAGCCGTGAATACTGGGCATGATGAACCCAGTAACGACAGTGCTGCAAGCGATAGTCGAAAGAGAGTAATCAAGAGTGCCCGGCTAGCACGCGCACAAAGGCAGCACTACTACAAGGCTCAACTATTTCGGCAACAGGATGGTACCTATTCACAGACACCATCAGCTTCATCTCCTGTCTTGGAGTTTTCGATTGCTCATGGAATGCAAACCATGCAAAGGGCTTTAACGGAGTTGGAAGAAAAAAGTAATAGTAGCG
>CAKOGP040001992.1:75899-92198 GCA_933822405.4 Cylindrotheca closterium
CAACAGGATGGTACCTATTCACAGACACCATCAGCTTCATCTCCTGTCTTGGAGTTTTCGATTGCTCATGGAATGCAAACCATGCAAAGGGCTTTAACGGAGTTGGAAGAAAAAAGTAATAGTAGCGCGTCGACGATGCAATACTTGGAGGCAATGGCTTGCCCTCATGGCGGATGCATCAACGGTGGGGGCGCTATTTCAACTCGGGCCACAACTAACGGAGCCATTGTTCGGGAGACGCCAACCGAAACGCGTCAGCGAGTCCAAAAATCATTGCATTATCTGGAACTTCCTCCTCGTCCGTCGCATTCTGGTAAACCGAATGGTATCGGAAGCAGAAGGACGCGCTATCATGCTGTGCCCCAAATGCAACACACTCTAGGGGCCACTGCAGGTGTGAAGGTAGAGGATATTCAATGGTAAAGTCAAGAGGATTGGAAAACTTGGTCCCCCCAAGTTACATCCATTGGAAAGAAGGGACGAGTAGAAAAGTAGAGCTAGTTAATACAATTCATTACTCAATTCTTTTGGGATTTCTAGTCGACAAAGTTCAAAAGAAAGTCGTTTTTGGCAACTATTGATTTCTTCGTTGGGTGTACTCTTTTGCAACATCCGTTTCAGGATAATGGTAGGTACTTGTACACCACCAAAATCGGACAAAAGAGCCATACATACATGTCTCTCGTGTGTAGTAAAGTTTTTTTGCAGATTTCCTTGCAGAACTGGAGATGATAAACCAGTATAGGAGTACCTGGTAGTTCATGGTGCCCAGCCACGCCTACAGAAAAAAAGGCAACACAAAGGAATTGGTCGTGGCATTCGTCTTGTGTACCCATCTGCCATGACATGCAGTAACTTATGCTGTATTCAGTTAATGTAACATGCGTTTCTATCGTCATTCCTCGGCTTGGTCCTAACGAGATTGTTGGACCTGATAAAGTGAGAGAAATCGTCGATGCCTTTGACCCTTCGATTCTTGGAAACGAAAGGAAATTTAACATAGCAACCAACAATGATATGACTGAATGCTTGCAGTTGCGTTTGGTCTAGGTATTAAAATAATAGTAATGATATCAATATTATCGTATAATTGGTCCATGCCTAGATCCCCGTGCTTGAAAGCCATTGTTCTCTTGCTTGACGGAATGCCTGTCCAATGGTCATGTCCCCAGGGTTCACGCCTTGTGGAATTCCCTGCTGTTGTGGTACTCCTTGATTTTGTGAAGGCATACCTCCCATCGTTGGATCCATGGGTTCGTCATCCCGCAAAAGTACAGCAGCCGATAGCTTGGTTCCATCGGTTTCCAAAATAATACCTCCATCGCAATGTTCATCAATTAATAGGAATACCAATTCAAGGTTATCCAAAACCATTGTTCTTTCAGTTGTTCCACCCATCAATTGGGCAAGAGCATCGTACATTCCCTCGCACAAATAAGCCAAGACGAGCTCACTCTCACTGGCAGGACCCACATGAACGACTCGCACATCTCCATTGGGTCCCGCGTTGGATCCACCGCAAAAGACCACGGCCTTGCCCATGACACTAATGACTTCCGCAGCATCCGGCCGGGCAACAATTCCGGAAATCTTTTGTTGAATTTGCTTTTCAAACGCAGTTTTCATTTCCTCGGCCGTCTTGCCAGATTCATCGGTTTTGAGAAAGTCGCCGTAATATTTGCCAGCCAATCGTTGACCTTCATTGTCTAGAACCAAAATGGCTTCAACCTTTGGGATAAGTGGAGCTGACTGTAATGTTGAGAAGAAGAGTCGAAGAGAAGAATTGAGATACATTAATGGATACACTAATAATGGACATCAATGAATGATGTCTGGAAGAAAGCATTTCAAACTTTCATCAATCTTGCTGGAAACTATTCCGATGATGACTCCAAATATCGATCTGATTTCATTGCTGGCTTCAAAATAGCCTTTCAACTTGAATTGGTCATCAATCAACGCACCATTACTATAAGTATATGTTCCTATGGTCGAGTAGAGTTACAATGAACAGTTCATCCATCTGAGAGCATTGCCAAACGCAGATCGGCGCCGACAGGGTCACAGGGGACGGGAAGACGATATGTGGGGAGGGGGAGGGGCGAGTGTTGAGTCGTTGATCCCCTCTTTTTCCACGTCAGCCTTTTGAGCACGTAATTCGCGCGCGTTTTGCGTGAATTCTCAATATTTTCTCTCTTCCTTTTTTCATTTTTGATGCCTTTGTTGACAGATTCAATCGCCGAATCGAATCTCAAACCGGTAGCTTTTGTCCACTTTCACTCCAAAGATTCATATAATTTCTGCATTGGAAGTCCTTATTGACACTCCATTAAAGTTGAAAGCAAACGGTATCCTCGATTGACCTATAGCAAGTCAACTGACGCAGAACTTCTGTCCTGGGAAACCTCCGAACCGGAAATTCTGCTCTTGTATTCAACAGCTCTTTCATTGACACCAATTCAAAACGTCTGATTCGCACGCAGAGATTTCTTAACATGGATCATCATTCTTTCTCCTTCGCCTTTTTACTGGTGACAATTTTTCTTTGTTGCACGATCGAAACAACTCTGTCTTATCAGCTGATTCCTCAGAAAGCACGAAAATTGTTTCAACAAAGCAAACAACAAGTTTCGAAACGGTCCTTCCGAAACCTGGATGTGGAAGAGACCGATGCTACTGATGCCTACGATTCGACAAAGCCGTTGAACCTTGGCGTCGTCGGACTCAAGCTACAGCAAATTGCTCAAAAACGTGCCTCCATCATGGCGCTCAAAAAGCAAAAGCCTGAGGCCATTGTGGCCAATGAAATCAGTCGCTTACGACAGACAATCTTGGACGAACAAAAGGAATTGAGACGGGTTCGTATCGAAAACTATGTCCAAGAGCAAACGGAAGCCATTGCCGATCATCAAGTTCTTCAATTGATCAAAGAACGGTTTGACAGCTACTCCACACCTGGACATCGCAAGGACAATTCCACGTTGGCCCTCGCCATTGAAGGTGGAGGCATGCGAGGGTGTGTCTCGGCTGGCATGGCAGCTGCCATTGCCTCTCTCGGATTGACAGGTACGAACAAACAAAACAAAACTTGTTGTTGCTTGGTGTTTGGAATCTTACTCGTTTTTTTTTTCTCAACCAAATTTTCCAGATGCATTTGATACCGTCTATGGATCATCGGCTGGATCAGTTGTTGGTGCCTACATGATTAGCCGCCAGATGTGTGTCGATGTCTATGTAGACATTCTCCCGGCTGCCAAGAAAAAGTTTGTGTGCAAACGGCGTCTGATTCGATGCATTGCGGCCAATTTGGCAGATGTCATGGTCACGGAAATGAAGCGCAACAACAATTTGCCCTTGAATGTCGAACCAAAACAATCGTCCTCTACTAGCGAAGGGAGGACACCGGGAATGAACATTTCCTATGTCTTGGATGGCATCATGGGCCTCAGCGAAGGTGTGCGACCTTTGGACATGGAAAATTTTCAAGAGAATAACCAACGGCAACGCTTGCGCGTGGTTTCCTCGACCGTCGACGAAGACGGCAACTTGCGCTCCAAGGTGTTTGGTGCGGAAGACTTTTTCAACTCTACCATGAAGCAAATGAAAGACAAAGGCGATCGTGAAGGTCTCTTTGCGTGTTTGCAAGCTAGCATGACTGTCCCCGGAGCCACTGGCCCTCCTGTCCGACTCCATCGTGCAAACAATAAGGACAATGTACTGCCGTGCTTTGACGCATTTTGTTTCGAGCCGATTCCGTATCGATCGGCTGTGGAAGAAGGCGCCACCCACGTCTTGGCCTTGTGTACTCGCCCAGAGGGTTGTCAACTCAAGACAAAGCCAGGTGTGTACGAGCAGGGAGTCGCACCAATCTACTTTAAGTCGCATGGCCTACCAAAGGTAGCAGAGTATTTTGAGAAGGGAGGTCAGCAGTACATTTATGCTGAAGATATCTTGACACTCGAAGAGGGCAAAATGGCAAGGTCTTCCAAAATCTCGGTGCCACCTCCAAAAATTTACCACGGCGTGGCGCAAACAGTCGACCATCGAAAAGAAATTGCAGAACGCAGCACAGGGTGGAAAAAGGCTCATTTGCTACCATTGAAGGTTTCGAGTAGCACTCCCGAGCTTCCGACTTTGGAACAAGACAAGGACGCGGTGCTGGAAGCAGTTCGTTCAGGATATGCTGCTGCCTTTGATATGTTGGCTCCAATTGTGGGTTTGGATTTAGACGTCCCAGGTTCTGAAGTAAGCAAATTTATCTTTCCAAGGAAATCCACAGAAGAAGAAGAAGAAGAGTCTCCAATCTCCGAGGAAGATATGGAGTTGGAGGACGAGCGACTCTTGAACACTCAGTTGCATGTACCGGGAGCAGCGATTCCAAGCTTTGTGAAAGTTTCCACTGACGCCCAAGATATGGAAGGCCCCAATGGAGCTCCTCGGCGACGAAAGCGAGAACGGCTACGCTCGATGGTTGTTCGAATCGTAAAATGGAAACGAAAAAGGAGGCAACCAATGCCAGCTGTTGCTTCGAGTGGTTTGGAACTTGCTCAACTCGACGAGTATTTATCTTCTGATTTCCCATCATCGGAAATGGCTCAGACTTTGCTGAAAAATCTACCTGGCCTAAATGGGGAGCGTGCTGTGTTTCATCACCTCAGCAAGGGCCTTCGTAGCTCAGTCTTTGATGGAGAGGCAACGGCATGATCCAGACTTTTCAGCTGTCGCTATCAACTTGTAGTATAGATATTTTTAAAACTCGTATTGCTATTTTAAATTACAATTCTTCAATGCTTTATACTCTTCTTCTTTTGATGCTGAGTTGCAGTGGGACGAAGATCTTCGAGAGTGCTTTCTTGCAACTACATCCATTATTGCTTGTCCTCATGCATCCAGTACTCTTCATGGGCAAGCTCTTGGATTTCGTCTCAAGCTCCAGAGAAACATGCGAAATTGCTACTGTACGTTCTTGGAGAATGCCTGCTTGGGACTCTCCTCTGTCTTGTTTTATGATCCTCTCAGCAGCCACGTCTCGATGAAGAAACCACATTCAAGTCAGTGCAAGTTGGATGAATCCACGTTATCGTCTGTTCCGTACAGTACACGAATACGGAATACTATATTATGAGCCAAGGGCATCGATGTAGCAGCAGCCACACAATTTCCACTTGATCGTTTTCGCATGCGAGAAACAGTGGAGTCAATTCCTTCTTTGTCACAGCTTTCACGTCAGCACCTCGGTCCAACAACAGCCCGGCTATGTTGGCGTGCCCTTCCCAGCATGTAATGTGGAGTGGTGTCCAATGATTGTGAGTTTTGACATCCACGCCAGCACCTTGGTTGAGCAACAGTTGGACAACCTCCAGTTGACCACTTTGGCATGCAATGTGCATGGATGTCAGATCATGGTTGTCTCTTGCGTCCAGGTTTGCACCTCGATCCAAAAGCATTTGAACTACTCTAGCGTGCCCACAATCCGCGGCTAATTGTAGCGGTGTCCATCCTGTAGATATTTTGGCTTCTATATCAAAATACTGATCCACAATCATGTGGGCAATCTCAACATGTCCGTTTGCGCATGCCATATGGAATGGAGTAAACTTCTGAAATCCTTCGGCGTTCACGTTGGCATTTTGAATAAAAAGCCAGTATACCATATCCAAATGACCACTCTCGCACGCTAGATGCAGCGGGGTGAATCCATGTTCCGTTGCTGCTTCTAAGTGGGCACCTCGATTCAACAATACATTGGCAAGCACCAAATCACCCCTTTGGCATGCATAATGTAGTGGCGTTTTCTGATGTTTTTCGGTGGAATTGACATTGGCCCCTTGATCTAATAAGGCCCGAACAGCATCCACCCGATCATTGAGGCATGCGACATGTAGTGCTGTCAGCCCATGTATTTGCTTGGCTTCCAAGTCGGCACCACGTTCGATCAACAGTCGAGAAATCTCCATGGAACCGTTCCAAATAGCAGCATGCAGTGGTGTGGCCAACTTGCGGTCCCTCTCATTTACGTCTTCCCATCTATCCAGCGCATCTTTCACAGCCGTCAAGCTTCTTTCATCGACAGCATCACGCACTGACATTCTACGGTACATACCGGTAATATGAAATGTTGTGTTGAAATAATATTTCCCCCTTTATGCCCCCTTTACCGCCTTACTTTGGGGATCTATCCACTGACGTAGGACTCAAACGCTCGTCTATCCGTATGACGTCGATAATCAATCTGCCTCTGACTCGGATGGTAGTATTCGTACAGCGTACAGTCTCGTAGCTGTTTTTAGCGTAAAAGTTCCTCACAAATCTCACAGAATTAGCAAGAATTCTTTTTTCAAACGCATGCCTCATAAATTTATTTGTGCATTGGCAAGACAGCAAGACATCCATATTCCCTTCCGCTCATCGCAGCCTCCGATTCCAACGTAGATTCAAAGACTAAAGCTTCTCAACAGTATTTTATATCTGCCTGCAAAGCTTATCTGAAGTATAGCAACGAGATCTTTCCCATCAGTAGCTTTTTCGCCCGTTCACGCACATCAAATCCATCAACGTCACACTTGACTTGATGGCCCCCCAAAATTCAAATTCTGTCAACTTTTTGTTACTTGTGACTATCTTATTTTCCTGTACCATTCAATCATGGTCGTTTCGGGTAAGCAATGGACAGCAAGGTCTGGTTCAGAATTATCAAGTGCTAGATACAGAAGGAGATGATGTCCTCCGTGGTGAGGAAAGTCAAAATTCTCAATATGGCGCGTTTGGAATTCTTCCACCAAAGTCCAACAACAACAAAACAAAAAAACTAAAACCAGATACCATCATTGTCGATGATATCGAGAGCCTGCGACAAGCAGTTCTTGATGAGCAAACAGACCTGAAAAAAGTACGCATAGAGAACTATGTTAAGGAGCAAACGGAAGCCATCAGCGACCATGAAGTTTTGAGGCTCATCAAGGAACGCTTCGAAACCTACTCCACACCTGGAAACCGAAAAGATAATGCCACTCTCGCCATTGCAATGGAAGGTGGTGGCATGAGAGGATGCGTATCTGCAGGCATGGCAGCAGCTATTGCATCCTTGGGACTCTCGGATGTATTCGACACAGTCTATGGCTCATCAGCTGGATCTGCAGTGGGAGCTTACCTAATCAGCCGTCAGATATGCCTTGATGTTTATCTTGACATTCTTCCAGCAGCGAAGACACAGTTCGTCTGCAAGAAGCGTCTGTTTCGATCCATGGTCTCGAACCTTGCTCAAGTCATGGTATCAGGCCTGAAGCGAAGCAAGACTACCGACCAAACAAGCACTGTCGAATCCAGCGACAGGATCACACCAGGATTGAACATTTCCTATCTTCTTGATGGTATCTTGGGCCATAACCATGGCTTAAGGCCACTGGATATGGAAAAGCTTGAAGAGAACGAGAAGAAGCAACGCCTCAGAATTGTTTCGTCAGCAGTGGATGCTGACGGCAACATGTTCTCCAAGGTTTTTGGTTCAGAGGACTTTTTCAACTCGACCATGATGCAAAAGCAAAAGAACGGTAACCGACAAGGCTTGTTTGCCTGTATGCAAGCCAGCATGTCAGTCCCAGGCGCTACTGGTCCACCGGTAAGGCTTCACAGTGCAATGAATGAAGATGACGTGCATTCCTGTTTTGATGCCTTCTGCTTCGAGCCCATCCCATTTCGATCAGCGGTGGAAGAAGGTGCGACCCATGTCTTGACACTATGCACCCGTCCCGAAGGCTTCAAGATTAAGACCAAGCCAGGTATGTACGAGAAGGGAATAGCATCCGTCTACTTCAAGTCTCAAGGTATGTCCAATGTGGCGGAGTATTTCAAAAAGGGAGGCCAGCAGTTCATCTATGCCGAGGACTTGCTGACATTGGAAGAGGGCAAGATATCCAAGTCATCCCCAGTGCTGGTGCCACCACCAAAGATCTTCCACGGCATAATGCAAACCGAGCAACACCGACGAGAAATTGAGTGCCGCGACAAGGAATGGAAAAAAGCATTCTTGTTGCCACTCAAAGTCCCTGAGGATACGCCCGAACTTTCCACTGTCGAGCAAGACCGAGAATCGGTTCTGGCAGCTGTTCGGTCTGGTTATGCCGCAGCCTTTGATTTGCTGGCACCGGTAGTTGGTGTCGATCTGGGTCTGACAGGTGACGAAGTAAGCCAACTCATCTTCCCTACCACACCATCACACGTACACTATGACACTTCCTCTTCTACACCAGTCAAGGATCCAGAGATGGAGGACGAGCGAGTATTGAATACCCAACTACGTGTTCCTGGAGCGCCGATCCGAAACTTTGAGGTATCAACTCTTGCATTCGATGGGTGGGAAAAGAAGCCAAGGGCCCGTCGGGAGCGTGGACTCCGCCGTGCGCACCTTTTGAAGGTTGTGCGTACGCTTGGAGGAGATTCTTTCCGTCATCCTGCTGCATTCCCAAGACCGACATCAACTGGTGAGTCTCCTTCTTCTTCTCTTGCAAATGAGTCGGCAGAGTTAGCACACGTTTTGTTGCATAGCCTCCCTGGTCTGAATGGTGAGCGAGCTTTCCTTCACCATCTCAGTAAAGGTCTTCGCAACGCAGCTTATGGTCGTGAACCATTGCAATGAACAATATATGTTTTTTGATAAACTTCTATGTTTTTGATAAATGTCTTGTTCTTGTTGAATAAAAAAAATTGTTCTATAGAATATTTTTTACTTGACGATTGTCTACCCACCCTTTCTCTCTTTATTGCTAATTTTGAACAAGAAGAAGGTTTAATCGGTCAATTGTGCCATCAAGCTTGCCATCTGGTCCTGTAGGACCTTGAGTTGAGTGGCTGCAGTAGCTTTCATGTTGCTGTCCAATCCTTGAACTCCTGATGGATCAGTAAGAGAGATGAATTTTCCATCTCCCACACTGATCTCAAAACTTGCGCTTTCACTTTCATTTCCTCGTCTCTTCTTGGAAACTGTGGCGATAACGGATCCCTTTTCAAAACTCTCCAGTGGTGATCCATTTTGAGAGCTAAAGCAATGAAAAGTTAGAGAACCTAAAGTAAAAGATGCTGCTGCCAATCGCTCCATAGTCTTCGTTTTGGTGCACTTACTAAATTCCTTCTCCCTTTCTGACTGTGCGCAATACTGATCCTTGCAAAGCAGGATTGCTAGGTCGGATAGAAGGAGTTGACATCACTGAATTGAAGGCTCGCTTCATAGGGATTAAGTTCGTATTGCTGGATGGGATGACTCCGTCCTTGCTCTTGAGAATGGCCAGCAAATCACAGCCGTGTGATTCATTAAAGTCTTTCACTGTCATTTGCTTGATTGATCTCGGTAGCTTGACAAGTTCCGTGGAAAGAATTTCTTCTTGCTGACATTTGTGCTGATTCAATTCGGCCTTGAGGACGCTGCAGATGTTGTCGAATTTGCCGTCCAAATCTTCGAGCAAGGCATTCACTTGATCAATTTTGCTCCCATCGAAACTTGATGAATCGTTCTCGTTCACATTGCCTAGCACTTGACGCCCGGAATTGGGAAGATACGATCGCTGATACAGAGTGGATGACATTATTATTACTGGTATTTTACTGAGTAGCTGTCTTTCAGTTTAGCAACAACAACAGAGGGATGCCGGAGGCCGGAGACAAAGTCGTTTGTAGTTCGAATTGTTTTGCAAGTTGCCCGGCCGTTACAAAACCAATTTCAAAAAATCGCACAACTCGCGCGCGATCGGAATTGTCAACATTTAATCTGTTGACGATTGACGATTCAACATCACCTCAGGCATGGACCACGGTGTCGTGACTATCTCCGTCCGAGTCTCCAACCAATAACTGAAACAACTCAGGCAACAAACCAAGGGCAACGAAAAATATGCGCTCTCGCCTTTCATTTCAAAAAGATTCTTTCGGGGAGGACCAAAACCTTTCCTTGTGCTCAACCTCATCAACGGGAGAAGAATCATCAAGCCAATACTCGCCACTTTCCAAAAGCCTATCAATTGCTCCACTAAGCCCCCCGTCGAGTCCAATGAAGGTCAAAACTATCAATACATGGTGCAAAACATGGTGCGCGCTGCCCTTGATTCTACTACTGGACTTGTTTTGTTCCTTGGTCTTTCTGAAATATGAAATGGTGTTGGATCCTGGATTTGCAGCCAAAATAGCGAATGCTGAAGGAAAGCTCCACCATGTGGACAAAATCAATATCGTTGCAGGCAAGACACTAGAAGAAGAAGTACAAAATGTCATGATTGGTACCGAAATGGCATTTAACATTTCTCAGAACTTGCTTCCTCAGGCCGTGGTGATGCTGGATCCAACTCCTAAAGCAATGCAATCCAATCTACGAGCCAACTCCAATGATGTACAGCAAGCGCTGAATCACCATAAGTATCTTATCCCTGATTCGGAATGGTATGTGGATCTGGGAGCGGTGGATGCTGCTCTAGAAAGTGGAGACGGGTGCATTGTCTACAGCTTTGGTATTGGCAAGGAGGATCTGTACACCAGTTTCATGGCGGAGAAAGGGTGCCATGTGTACGCCTTTGACCCAACCCAAACTCATCCTCGCTATTGGAAGCCGAATGTCGAGTTCTTTAGTTGGGGAATCCGGAACAGCGAGGGCACTACCAATGTCGGTTGGTCTCATCCAAAGTACGGGCATTTGGTTGGCAGTTTATTTTCCTTGCCAGAGATTGTAGAAAAGCTGGGTCATCAGAATATGGCCATTGCGGCTCTCAAGTTTGACTGTGAAGGCTGTGAATATGGAGCCTTTCAAGACATTGTAGATTATGAACAAGCATCCGATCAGCGATTCAACCGAATAGGTTCCTTGACCACTGAGTTTCACTTTGCAACAACCTTGGGCATGGAAAGTCTGCAGGACGTGGCAAACATCAAGTACGCTGATGCGTTTTTGCGGTCCCAAGACTGTCGTGTCATTCATTACAAACCCAACAAAGGATTCAAAAAGGATCGCACAGTTCATGCACACTTGGTCAAGAATGGAGTTCCAGATGGTGTCTGTTGTTATGAATATGGATTCTCTTGCAATTGAGACACTATATACTGTAGAGACGAGATCGAATACTGTCCTGTGTTCGAACAGTAAAACCTATTGCTGCTAGGAACACTTACTTCCTAGAGCAGTTTTTATGATTCATATGTAAATGTGTAATGCAATGAGTGAAACCACATGGACCCAAATTAACTACTGTATCGCGATTGATTGATAGATTGATTTATGCTCATGATGCAAACACACACACTACTGCACAATATATTCCAGCCACTTTTGATAATTCAAGGCAAGAGCACAGCAATTTCCCATGAAATAAGGCTATCACTTATTTGATACTAGTACTAGCACGGAAAGAGTGGCGTTAGCTTCAAGAGCCAAACAGCCAACGGAAAATTTGATTATTCTAGATCTCTCGTTTCCTTATATTGATCTGTACAACATGTTAGGGTCCTTGTATTTATCGGACGTAGATGGCGGCTTGCTTGGTGCGGACACGGTAGTCAAAGTCAGTGGAGTATCCTTGTCCCTTGGTGCTGTCAACACTGGCTGCGAGTGACGCGATTCCGTTCTCGTTAACGTAGGCATCGAAAGCACTCTTCAAAGCACCCTTATCCTTGGAGCGGATGGCAGCGAAGATTGCGTTGGTTCCGGCAATGGCGGCTGCCTTCTTACCCTTGTTCTTGGCACCTGGGTAAGCACCCGAGTTGAAGAGGATGAAAGCGTTCTTTTCGGCGGCAACAGCACCAAAGTCTCCAGCAGCGACGGCATCCTTCAAGTCCATGATGCGGGATCCGTAGTTGTATCGGGAGCGTTGGACGGTGGCCTTGGAGATGGCACCATCAGCAGAGGCCATTTGTGGAAGGGCGACAACACCGGCGGCGGCGATGGCTCCCATGGCGGCACGGCGGTCCATGCTCAAGGAAGTGCTGGCACGCTATGATATTAGGATCAATCAATAAAGAAAGAAGGGGTTGGTGAGTTGATTGAAACTTGGTGCAACAACGGGCATCTCTCAAGTCACTCGGTCATGGGATGATTCATTCATCTGTCCATCAATTGAAAAATCGATCTTCGAAGAAACTTTCCGTCTGACCGAAATTTGCGCTGAATGAGAAACCTACCTCGGTGGTGGCAGGAGCGAAGGCAGCAGCAGAGGCAACAAGAAGGGTGGAGATAACAGCGGTGAACTTCATGGTGAATGTTGTTTTAGTTGACAGGAATTGAGATTGTAGTTGGGCGAGGTTGGGCTACAATCGATACGTCATGAAAAGAGCAGCAGTGACACTTGAAGATCCGTACAAGTTGGATCGGCGTATCCAAAGTACCAACCTTGTACGTACCGGTAGGAAGATTTGGTTTCAACCTTATCCGGCTTACAGACGTTGGATGTTCGGGCGGCGGACAGACATCTTAGTCGAATCGTGATTCTGTCTGTCCAGCCATCCATCGCATTCAACATTCACTCAAGAGTAAAAATTCACTCTCACATTGTGTACTTGTACTGACTGGTCTTACTAGTCGACCATTAATCGTGAGAAATATAGGGTCTTACTAGTCAAAGCAATTAATCGTGAGTCATTTTCCGTTACGATGATCGCAGGCCATCAAAAACATGGAGGCACGTGCAAATAATAAACAGTACATAGGCACAATAACCGCCACAATTTTGAATTTAGTTGGTTTTCGTCGACTTCTCACTCTCCCAAGGAAATGATAGTCTAGGAACGAAAACAAACAAATATAATACAACATTTCAACATGGCAGCGGTCAAGAGATTGAACGCTCGCAAGGGCATTTGCAACACCAATCCCAAGTATAGCGTTGATTCGTCAGCACCCAAGATGAGAGCTCCTCAGGCAGCAAACGCTGGACCTCCGCTGCCACAGTTGTACGTTGATACCATTACAAGAGCCTTTGGTGAAGACGCAGACTTGCACAGAGACGTACTGAGAATAGCACCTGATGCAATGCCGATCGAGCAGCGAATTGCCTACTTCAAACGAGGACGAGAAATCATGAAACAAGCTGGCTCAGCAATCACAGCACCGAGAGATCTTCCTCCTACCATTCGAGCTAGACTCAAGGCCATTAACATGGCTTACGATATTATTTCCAATCCAGAATGGCACAGACAATATGTGACACGTAATGAGCAGTCTCCACGGATAAAGTCTGGTGTTCGATTCAATGATCACATTCAAGAACATGTCTATGAACTCGACCCAGCAGAACGAGAATATATGCGTGAAAGGAGAGAACGAAGAATGCAGCGGCTGAAAGAACTGGAAGCTGATGCGCTTTCAAACGAATCCTTTTGGAACGACTTGTTGGCCGACATGGAAAATTTTGAGCTAGGATTGGGTGGCTTTCTGCAAGCTTTTCCAGATCAGATCGCTGGTCAAGAACTACAGGAGGCGCTGACAGATGACAGCAGTTTCCCAGATACACAAAGCTTTTCTTCCTGGCTGTCAAGTTCTGTGAAGAAGGGAGGGTCCTTGGTGGATGATGACATTGAAACAAGTAGCTACATGAGCTCATTCAATCCATTTGCAGAAGAAACTCCCAGAAGTTCTTCAAAAAGTTCTTCAAGAGGGAATGTGAGAAGTCCGACATCACTTCCGCAAGAGCTTGCCGAGACGAATCGAGTCCCGAGAGGTGCGGGAAAGAAGGAAACCCGCAATAGCAACCCGTTCCGTGATGAGGTCCCTGATTCATCAAGCACGTTCAATAATGACGATGATACGACTAGCCTATTTTCAGATGGACCTCTCGATATATCGCCAGTAACCAGTCCATTTGACGATGAAGATGATGATGACGATGCGACCAATCCATTTGAAGATGGAGCTTTGGATATAACTAACGATGATGCTCCTGACGATGTCTCCAACCCGTTCTCTGCGGCTGCATCGGATTCAAGGTTTAGCATTGGAACCTTTCAAAAGATGCAAAAAGAGCGCAGAGCACAACGAGCTAGTACACGTTCTTCCAATAGTCAAATCTCCCAAGATCTAAAGGGAGCTTTTGATAATCCGAGAGCATCCGCAGCACTTGACAATGACGATGGTCGACTGACTCAGCGGCAATCTAAGAATCCTTTCGATGATGAGGAAAACGATGTTTCGGGCGATCAAACGTCTGTTTTCGATGGCTTGGACGAGGTCTGGGATGACGAACAAGGGGTCCATGTGGACGGAGAGTCGGTCATCAGCGACTTGAGTGAGAGTGTGGTTGCGAAACGCGCAAAGCAAAAGCAACAAGCTTTTCAACCTTTTGCTATGGATACGGTGAAAGAGGACACTCCTGGCTCCTCTAACCTCAACAAGGATGCTTCAGCTGAGAATCCAAGTTGGGGTGGTTCGGAAAATGAACAAGTCGGTTTCACTGCAGCGGCTTCTGCAATTGCTGCGTGCTGTGCTAATATAGTGGCCGATTGTCAGAAGAATACCGAAGCAATGGCAAACTTGGAAATGAAGAACTTTACTACAATCGACTTTCCAAGCATGTTCACAGCCGAACAAAGTAAAAAACCAGAGCTGGAGCAGGATCCTTTTGATGAAATGGAGGAGCTGTTTAAAGAAATGGGTGACGAGCTTAATGATGAGCTAGGTGAATTTTAGAGAAAGCTAGAGGTTTTGCTAGGCGTTTGGTGCCTAGTTTGTAGAATCTAATGAGCATAATTAATAATCTTCATTTCAATACCATGTAAATACATATGAAATTGTTGTGTACTAAAATCAATTCTTTACTATTACCCAGATTGCTGGTGTATCAAGTACATATCCAGCTTATCATCGTCGTCATCATTTTTCTCCAATTGTGCCGGTGGCGGCGGCAGAGCATCATCTTCATCCTTTACGAAGTCCCCATCATCGTAGGCCGACAATTGCGAAAATAAAGTCGTGCTAGGCACCGAAATATCAGTCCCTGTTTGATCTCTTGGAACAGGCGGTGGCATGGCATCCTTGGAATTTGTAGAAGGGCCAGTTGACTTTTGAGTTGACAGATTATTGGCCACCGAGGCCTGCATCCTTTCCCAGGCTTCGGATTTCTTTCGAGCCATTAAATGCTTTTGAGACTCGTCCTCTTCCTCTTCTTCGGAATCAGTACACTCCAACAGATTGACGGTCGACTTTGTTGTGTTCAACATGGGTGGGACTTCGGGTCCAGCAGCCGCTAGCTCGAGCTGATGAAAGAGAGTCTCTTTATTCCGAGTATCAAGACTCAGCGAACCAAAACTGGCACCAATCGCTTCCAAGCCGCCATCGACCATGTGGGTTCCAAAACTCATGGCACTGCCAAAGCTGAATCCAGCATTTTCCAATTTTCCTGTGCCGGTACTCATCATGGACACGTCCCCAAAAGAGGCACCGGGAACATTTTCGAGGACACCTGAACCTGTCGGTTCCGGCATTGCCTCTGCTTGCTTCTTGAAGCTCATTGCGGTTCCAAACGAAGTTCCACCGGATTCCAACTTGCCCATTTCATTTTCTGTCATCATCATAGAGCCATAAGAAAGTCCTGCAGGTTCCAATCCACCATCTGGTGGAGGAGCTGAGATATATTCATCAAAGTTGGGCACGTTTGGATTGTCTCCTTGACGGTGCTGTTGTTGCTGGTGATGTTGATGTTGTTGGGAAGGTTGCGAGGATTGCTGGGATTCATGCGAAGTGGATGGATCATATGGGATGGGTTCAGAATCCGCGACATTTTGTGGTGCTGTCATATTTCCAGGCATTTGTTGCATCTGAGCTGCTTGGTGTGGATGCATCATTTGCTGCTGATGCATATGCTGCATCTGTTGTTGCATCAACTGAGGATGCATACCCGGATAAGCTGGAACCATCATGCCGTGTTCATTCATAACCATAGGTGGATAGCCTTGCATACCCATCCCTGGTGGCATTTGTGGGTAATGCATCATTGGGTAAGGATGTTGTTGCATTTGTTGCATGTGATAAGGATGCATTGGCATTCCACCATTCATCATGTACGGTTGCTGAACCATCATTGGCTGTTGTTGTTGCTGCTGTTGTGCTGACATAGCGTGTACAGGTGCTACTGCTGGAGAAACATTGGCATTACAAGGAACTCCGTCGGAAACCGGAGTGTTGTTGGAATTCGATTTGCCATTTGTCGTTTCTTTGTTACTGTCTTTCGCAGGGGTGGATTCTGGACCCGGAGTTTCCGCAGGCTTTTCCGTAGATTCTCCGGTGTCTTTATCGGCTGCGACTTTTTTGCGAATGTCTGGAGCACCCTCTCGCAG
>CAKOGP040001992.1:92808-120589 GCA_933822405.4 Cylindrotheca closterium
TTAAAAAGCAACAGACTTTCTTCATGAACTAGAACCCATCAGCCATGAATGGGGAAGAGATCTGACATTAGTAGGCTCCGGCCATGTCCAAATCTTGGGTGGCCAAGATGTCATATACGCAGTCCTTACGGTCCAACTTGTCCTCCAGTTGAGCACAAGCAGCTTCGGCTTCCTCCTCACTGATGGAAGATCCATCCAAACGACGGCGATCCCCACGTGGATCTTCGGGATCGATGCATCTTTCGGGGAATTGAGGAGCAGAGACTTCATGGAACAAATGTTTGTCCGATGGAAGGACTTGCCATTCATGCCCGACTTCGGTAAAGTCATCGAGCTCGGTAACGCCATCGCGAGCCAAAGTTTTACCAGTCTTGAAATCGCCCAAAATGCCAACAGTCTTTCCAAACGATTCCTCATTGGCATTCTCGAAAGAAACCTTGACAAACTCCTTGTAAGTAGAAAGGACAATCTTTTGTCCTGGGTAGACGGAATCCAAGTCAATCTCGATTCGATTCTTGGTGACTTTGGTTCCTTGTTGAGAGAACATCGTTACGGGAAAGCCGGCAAACTCGGTGAGTTCTCCTTGGGACTCGTAGTTGATCCAGTAGTGAGTGTCGGAATCAAACTCCAGAGCAGAGCCTTCAATTTCCAAAATGTCATTGCCAATGCGAATAACGGCATTCCTAATGTAGCTCCAGTGTCTCACTAGTTTGGTGCGGATGTGAACATCAATGCCAAGTCCGTTGGCAAAGTCTGCATCTTTGGTCAAGACAAGGTCGCACTGTCCATGGTACTCGAAGTGTTCATTTTGCCAAGTCTTGAAGTGTGGATCCCCATTGGCACCAGCAGCCTCAGTAGCTCGGGCATGACAGAGACTTGCAAAGTCTGCGCTGGATCCCAATTCCTTGAGTTTGTTGGCATGGAAGCAACAAGTCTTGTGGTCAAGAGAGTTGTCGTCGGCCGTGCTCTCATAAGTTCCACCCGAAAAGTCGATGTGAGTATGATCAGTATTGTTAGATGATTCAATACGAACATCGCCTGGTCCCCACTGCATATCACCGTAGCAAAAGCAGACGTTGTTTCCTTCTCCCATATCACCCCCAATGGCCTCCGAGATTACAATCTGAAATGTGTTGTGTTCATTGCCATTGGCAGATGTCGAATGCCAAGTCGTAGCAAACGTGCCATGGTCATTGCTCTTGTACCAAGCTTCATGTGTGCCACCGTTCTGAGAACTTGTGTCAAAAATGTCAAGAGTCCAATCATTGTCAGAGGCGGCGAGTTCACCAGTGGCTTTCACCCATACTGCTTCGTCCGGAAAGCTGGTATCATTGCTAAATCGAAAGGGGGATTCGGGAACAACCAAAGCTGGACCATTCGTCACAAAATCAGGGACTTGGGTCCAGCTTCCGTCATCTTGAAAGTTGAGGCAGCCTGCCCCAAAGTCAGTAGCTGGAAGGTAGATAGCATTGGCACTGCGGATGGCCAAAGAAGCAAACAAGAGAGTCGAGATGAATTTCATTTTAGTGCAACAAGAAGGTTCAGATTCTGAACTTGTGTGCTCCACTATCGATTGGAAAAGTAGACTTGGATAATTTCAGTTTGGATTTGAAACGGAAAGTTTGTGTGGGGTTTGGGTAGAAAAGCAACCTGTGGAGACCGTTTCAAACCCTATCGTAGCCGTTTCTTTTTTCTGAACGTGGTTCGCAACTCTTTCGCTGTTGTTTCAGTCTGGCTCATGTCGCTCAAACGACCACCATGATTGCAACCCTTCCTTTTCAGCTCGAGCCATTGAGAGATACTGGAGGCTTCAATGTATATCGAAACAATGTATGGTGATCAGACTATCAACTAAAGGCGATGATGATGGTTCAAAGATTCATATTGGGGGTATATACCAAAACTTTGTATCTCCCTCCCCATTAAGCCAAAACGGAGTCCATGACTGAACCGACCCGCGCCGGCGTGAGAAACCTTCCAACAAATGAAAACCTCTTCCACACAAGACTGCAAATCGAACAGTGAGTGCGAATCATCAATCGATCATTATAGACACTCGTTCGCCCCATTGAATTCAGTCACAACTGGTACCTTCTACCAATATGGGTCTCTTTAGTAAGAAGAAAAAGGAAAAGTCGCCCAAACCCTCGGCGACAATGTCTGCAGCACCTGCAGTCTCACGGCCACCTCCAACGTCAGTACCAAAACAACAAATCATGAAGATTATTGGAGATGAAAAGTACATCAGTCATGAACGAATCGACTCTAATGGTCGCAAAGTCATGCAGACACAAAAAGTCAAACTGACTCCAGCAGAGAAGGAAGAGTTTGGCATATCTAGTTCACCTCAGAGAGCACAATCTCCACCTGCAATGCGAGAAGCGCTCCCTGAACAAGCTTATCAGCAACAAAATCCTGTCCAACGAAAGCCTCCTCCACAGCATCAGCAGCAACAACAACACAAGAATGGAAACATCATGCGAACACCAGATACTTCTACTAATGATACCAAAACTGAAGTGACAAACGTGTCCTTTGGTGACGAATCGATGGCCAAAATCGAAATTACCCGCGAATTGGTCAAGAAGTTCATTTCGGATATTTGGAATCGGGGTGAAGTAGAAATGATTCCTCAAGTATGTCATCCTTCCTTGCGTTTCAATGGGCATGTCGGCATGGACCGAGTTGGACACGAAGGCTTTGAACGGATGGTGACTACTGTTAGAGAAGCACTGACAGACTACCACTGCGAGATTCACAGCATGGTCGTGGAATCCAACAAGGCCTTTTGTCGTCTACGATTTACGGGCAAACATACTGGAAATCTATTGGGATATGCTCCTACGGGCAAGACTGTCTCGTGGATGGGGGCATCGGAATTTACGTGCAAGAACGGAAAGATTCTAAAAGTGTGGGAGTTGGGTGATGTCAAGTCGTTGGAGGACCAATTGAGAGATGCGGACTGAGCTTGACAGAATGTGCCGCTAGTTTTTGTTTTAAATGTTACATAAGTTACAGAATTTGAATCGTGCTCCTCTCCCTGTAGATTCATTGCCAAGCTTCGAACTTGCCTGGGAAGCGGAAATCGCTCCAAGCTTTTGTGGTCTTCGCTTAGTCGGTCATTCAGGGCTTTCGACTCAGCTTCCTTACTCTGCGTTCTTGATATCTCCAGTATGCTGGAATACATCACCCAAATTCTCATAGATATCTGCCACTTGGTCTTCTGCCACACCGATGATTCTTGCAGGTGCCTTTTTACAAAATATAATACCGTACTCCTGTAGCAAGACGGGACATAATGCGATTCTGTGAGAAAAGTACTCTAAAAGGCCTTCGCACAGTCGAGCCGTTGAACCAAGATTGAACGAACGAATGAATGCCGCATCGATCGAAAACACTGGACACAACTTCAAACTGTGAAGTGTCCCTCAGCTGTTCTCTCCATATTGGTAACCAGACATCCGAAAGTAGCAAACAAGACACATATTGATAATGGGGAATGGAGCATCAAACATGGTCGGGCAGGCGATGGCCAAACAGCAAATGAACTCTGTCCTTGGCGACGCAAAACAAGGCATGGAAACCCCCAAAGAGACGGAAGAACAGAAGCGACGACGAAAAGAAAACGACGAACGCGCCAAGTCCCGCATTTCCGACTTTGAACAAAAGAAGAAAGATCGAGAAGAACGCAAGAAGAAGCTAAAGAGTCAATGGAACGCTCATAAAAAGGCAAACACTTAGAACATGATGAATAAATCATCGTTGTCTCGAGTCAGTCTCGTGTGAAGAGGACAAATTAGAATGGAATCATTTTTGAAAAGTCTCGACTGCCATCTCTTCCAATGCATACTAAAAAGTTTTAAACGAATATTTTAGCTGAACGATCCTTTGCAGCACCATTTGCTAGACCCTTCGTAATCGTACCTTGTACAGGTCTATGAAGGAATCATCGAAAGATTCGCTGCAAACTTGGTCCCTTATTGTAGGTCACCGGCAGAGCTTCATGGTACCGGTAGGTTCGGGGATCCCCATCGAGTCTCTGAAGTTTCGTTTCTGATTGATGACAATGGCTGAAGCACTTGGGGCGAATGAGGTGCTTGTTACGAGCTTTGCTTTGTTGAAACAAGACTACGCTCACCGATGCTCGTCCTTGCTCTGCTTTGAATCTAGCAAACAGAGGAAAGGCGTAAAATTTCATATGACCTGACACTAGCCGTTTTCCAGTTGGCTCAGAAATAGAAATCTTTGGGCTGATACTTGAGAATCTGAGAGTTATTGTTGCTGTGATCGGTAGTACCTGGTACTCTGTTGAAAGCCAACTTCATGCCCCGAATCAATAATTTGTCTTTTGACGATCGTTTGTGAGTGTGAGCACACTCCACCACACTAGCCGAATTGTGATATCATCACAAGGGGGCTAAGTTTACTGAGATCTGATCCTCCACTGGTGGTATACTTTTTACAACCTCATCATCATCATGCCAGCAATGCATTGTGAATGCAAGGTGAGGTCAATACCCCCAACTATCTGCTCTAGGAATCATAGCTAGGGTAATTCGGTCGGCAATAATTATTACAAAGTGTTAGATGTTTTATGTTCTCACACAACTTCAGTTGGATCAAATTGTGCTGTTACTGATAGGCAATGAATGAAGATGGTTTGAACTGTGTTAGTACCATATTTTTCTGCAATCAATAGAAATGATTTGAAGTTTGCCTGGTCAATACTGCAGGTTGACTGATGAGCTAGTGCCACAGATAATGATCAAAGGCGCAAGAATCTGAGAGCGAGAGAGAGTTCGATCACGCACACTACCCTACTAAAACATTGATTTAATAATGGAAAAAAGCTTATATAACAAAAATGACCCCACCCACTGACGTTGTTGATTCGTCAGAGCGGTAAATTCAGAAAATTCAGAAAATCCTGAAAACAATTAGAAGAGTTTAGCAATTTAACGCTCCGAAGGACAAAATAGAGGTCACTGAAGATTAAAAAGATTCGAAAGCCTCTACATGTGAGTACTTTACCGATCTGCGTGTTCGGAAAAGAAACAATGAGAAGTTGAACGACAACTCACTTATCAGTGTTAGCAATCTACGACGCATATCCACAGTGGGCACTATGCATCGTTTCAACAATGATTCTCCGGTGTGGATAGCTTTGATTGCTGCAGCGACGATCACAGAATCAGCCGCTCAGATTTATCCTGAGGAAATTACACTCAAAGCCGGTGTAATTCCAAGCACTTCATTTGGAGGCTTTATGGGAGATCTTCTAGATCGTTTAAAAGACATTGCGCTCGAAGACAATGTGACCCTCACGGTTGAGGAGAAAACGATCCAAGGGTCGTTATATGGGCCCAATTTGGCCTTGATTTCTCCCGATTGCAATCCGGGTGAAACAGTTGAGGTCAACGGACTGACCTATAATTGCTCGGACTATGACTTTATAATTGGCAATTACTGGCCAAATCCTGAACGGTATACACTAGTCGATTTCACCCCCCCTTGGCTTACAACCTCGGTGTCAATGATAAAATACACGGAGAAGACAAAGAATCCAAACCTTGATGTTACAACACTCACTGAAGCCACAAGAACTGGAGTCCCTGTATGTGCGCTTGAAAGCTCGTATGCTGAGCGGCTTGTCATTGGAACATATCCTGACGTCAACATACTTCATTGTGGTGACTCTGTGGGATCCAGTTGTTTGACTATGCTCGAAAACGAAGATTGCCTATTGATTGCTTCAGACGAGCTGTATTTGAGGGCTTTGCAGACAAAATTTCCACATTTCGAAATGACAGGGGAGCATTTGGTTCGGCAGCTCCTGGCATGGCCCATGAGAAAAAGCCTGGATCCAACAAGCTCCTTTTTGCTCAATAAGTGGATCTATGCAGCTATTAGCAACCAAGTCATCGACCAGCTCTTCTTTGAGTACTTTGAGAAGAAGCTGTGCCCCATTGGAACTGCTGGAGCGGATTGCGAGCTGCCATGTGATCCGGATCACGGTTCTTCAAATGCCCAGGGACAATGTGTTTGCAAATCGATCCGATGGACAGGAGGTAAGGCGCATGAGGACATGGAAGAAAAAAATGAAACCAAAACTCACAACCTCTCTTCTGTACAGACGACTGCAGCGTAGATGTACCACAGGAACTAAACTTGGTACCTCATATCGTTGAGACAATTGCATACAGCATGTTTGGACTCAACGCATTTCGTGTGCTAGTTGGTGGAATATGGCTACGTGTCTATCGGGAAAGCCCTGCTGTGAAGTACAGGTGCGTGTGACCTTTCTTTCTATTCCCTGGGGGCGAAGTCGATGTCTAAACGTGTTGTTGTTGTTTTGTAGTCAACCTGGTTTCCTTGCACTAGTCCTTATCGGTTGCTTGATCAGCACATCATCCATCCCTGCGATGGTACAGGAAGACGAAGGAGACGGTCCCGTTCCTGCCTGCATTGCAATCCCATGGCTATACAGTGTAGGATTCTCCATCACGTTTGGAACACTTTTCGCCAAGATCCGTAGAGTTTACGAAATCTTTGCACAGGGACATCAGAGCGTGGCGATAAGAAATGTTGACTCAAATCGACGAACTTCTACATCTTGGCAAGACACTCTTTCGACGATTGGTAAAGTGCTTCTTTTGGACGTTGTCATTCTTGTATTGTGGACGAGTGTCGATCCACTTTATTGGAAACGAGAGATCATTAGACAAGATCAGTTTGGGTTTACACTAGAATCACAAGGGTACTGCGTATCTGAACACTGGACATTGTTTCTGGGAGCACTTGTCGCTCTGCATATTGCACTTTGTTGCATTGCTTGTTATATGTGCTACGTTTCACGGAACATCCCAAGCAGGTACAGTGAGCACAAGTATTTGACTATTGCGATGGTATCGAATCTACAAGTGTTTGCCATTGGAGGTACGTATGACGGTGGATACTGTGGATACTTTGCTTGCTTGCATCCAACACTGAAAATGTCCCTCACACAACCCCGAAACACAGTTCCTGTATTGATCATAACAGAAGACGACCCGGCTGCCCATGCCTTTGTTCGAAGTGCAGTTGTTTGGATGAATGACTTTGTGGTGCTCGTTTTGATCTTTGGAAACTTGATGTATACTGTGCACTGCTCTTCGAAATCTCCTGCGCAGATGACGGGAAGGGACAAACGAAAGGTGTCCGAAGCAGTAAGGAGCTTCGAACCGCGCTCTGTAGCTCCGTCCGTCAATCGGAAAACGTCCCAAGGGCCATCGCTTGAACGAAGCGAACGAAGCTTCAAGACCAACAAGATCAAGTCTATTCACGAAGTGAGTATCGAGTCAGATATTGAGAACGGGTCTGCAGGCAACGCTCTTGGTAGTGGAACAAAGGGCACGTCAGGTTCTTTCTCTGCAGAAAAAGGATCAGAGATCGCAATTTCCGAACTTAGCATGAGCGGATTCGAAGAATCCACCCACGAAGTCATGTCTGCAGTGGCAATGACTCCTGCTACAAAGTCGAAAGCTAAATCGGCAGCACGGTGGGGATCATCACCTAGTCCGTCATCTCGCGACAATGGGGAGTCGATTAGTTCATTTGGACCGTCGATTCCTACACGCGGTGAGACTGTTTTTGATCAACCAGAAGGGGATGACGGTGTCTTGCCGTCCAGGCTGCCAATTTCGAGTACTAATGACGACGACGATGGCGATGCTGTGAAAGCTGAAGGAGAAAAGTCCCAGCAAAATTCAATCTTGAGCAAACATGAATTCCAAAATATGACTTTGGATGGAGCGATACGGCTTACTTCTATAGCAGAACTGGAATGGAGCGATGAGGAAGATAATCTTACAAATCAGACGCCACCCGCGATGCTAGAATCTTTTTCTCACGAAAGGGCGCCAGTCATGCCCAGAAGGTTACCAGGGATGTTAGAACCTGTTTCGCACGAGCAAGCAGTCACGCCCAGAAGGTCACCCGAGAGGTTAGAATCTACTCCACCCGAGCAAGCGCCAGTCATGCCCAGAAGGTTCGAGTCGGAAGTTTTGGAAGCATAGGAGATGACGTACGATAGATGTGGTTGAGAGTTGCCTGCGATCGAAGGAAATCATGATGACAGCCGACTGAATCCACTGAAGACCGATGAAAACGTTCAAAGAACGATATTACAAAGTAGTCACACTAGTCGATGATGTAGGTAGGAAGACCGGCCGTGATTCCCGACCTTGGGGGCTCCAATGGCTCCTGCTGTAGTACTTCCCAAACCTGATATCTTAAACGTAGGACAAATACATTTGCGACTGTTTCTCAAGCGGAATTGTTGGAAAAGCTGGTTGTGTTGAGAAGTCATTACGACCGAAAAGATGTCAAAGGTCAAGAACCAAGGACTATGAACCCCTCCAAACTCTGCATTCGTACTATACATCACGTGTGGCTCGTAGCGCTGTTGAAACTTGACGTCGTTCGCCCAGGATACAGGGATTTTTCAGCTTAGAAGCACCCGCACCAAAGCTTCATCAGTTATTGTAAGAGTCTCTGCAATCCGTTGTTTGACCGATCACGAAAACTGCAAAATCGACTTTCTGCTCAAATAAGCAGCTCACCGAATCTTGTTGCAATAATCCTGCCCAATATGCCTTGAAATATGATCTAGTAGAGAATGATATTCGATTTTCCATCAAGGACAGGGAGGTCACAATCCACCATCGATGTGCCATGGATATATATTCGTAATGGCTTATTGAAGTAAAACAGTCGAACGAGTCGATTTTAAACTAGCAAAGAGCAGACTCAAGATATAGTACTTGAAGAGATTGAGAAACAGAGACACATGAAGGGGGTGTTTGTTTTTGTTCATTACTATAAACCTAGGACCATAGCGGCACTTATATAGTACCAGTATGGTATCTAGATTGGCATATGCAGGCGAAATACTACCACTCTGGTGAGGTCACCTTTACTAATTATGGTTTCTCTCAGACTCTTGCACCGCATATGTTAGCAGCAGTCTCGCTTTCCCCCCTCTTGTTTTCCCTTGCTGACGCTTATAGAGTAGAATATCATCTAGACGGGAGCCACAGTACACCTTCAAGTAACTGCCTCTGCAGGACATATTACTGGACGTTTTTTTGAATGGACTCCTGACGGAGGAGGCTAGTGGACTTCGTGCTGAGCTTGGAAATCAGCGGACTTGAACGGAATCCATGCGACGTTACATGGAAGACTATTCTTCTTTAACTACTACTGAAGCTTCAAGCTAACCAAACACTAGCACTGTACCATACCTATTCTGTTTTCAAGAGTTCAAATTGTGAGATTTTTATTTAAAAATGGAGCTGAACGCATGTGATCTAAACGAATCAATCATCAATCATATCTTTTAGAGGAACGTCGCATTTCGAACCGACGACGTTTTCCCGTACTTTGCAATCAACAGGGTGTTTAGCACTTACAGAAAAAGAGCTTGCTGGTTGTTTCTTCTTCGATGTTGGCAAGAACATGATGCCAAGACTGAATCTATACTGAATAGTGAAGTATGGAATCTTCTGGATAAGGAGAAAGTAAATACGATAAGAAGACCCAGCGCAATTACCAATGAAAGGAACATGAGCCGACAGCCCGTGATGAAGGGCATTTCAGGTCATACACGAGAAGATGATAAGAACTATCCAGGTTTGAGTCGGTATGAGGTACAGTACATGGTAGTTTGAGATGGTTCGACCTGCGTTGTGACCATATTTTGTCTGCAATCAATAGAAATGATTGAAGTTTATCAAAGCTTGGTCAGCACTGTAGGTTGACTACCGGTACACGTGTACCTGCCGGATAAGGTGCGAGAATCTGGTCGAGAATCTTAGCGAGCGAAAGTTCGATCACTCGTACTATTTCAAAAATAAGCCCCGAACTAAACATTCATTTAATACTCGAAAAAAGCTTGTATATCAAAAATGACCCAAATCTCAGACACTAGAGCGGTAAACTCCTCAAATTCCTAGAAACAGTGGGAAGAGGTAAGCTATTTAAGGACGGTGGACAAAAGAGGGCGAAAGAGATTCAAAAGCCCATCTGCGTTTTTGGTATGAGAAATTGTCGATCGCCGACCCACTCATCAGTGTTACACACGCATATCCACAATGGGCACCATGCATCGTTTCAACAATGTTTCACTGGTGTGGATAGTTTTGATTGCTGCAGCGACGATCACAGGATCAGCCGCTCAGATTTATCCTGAGGAAATCACACTTAAAGCCGGCCTGATTCCAAGCACTTCATTTGGAGGTTTTATGCGCGACCTATTGGATCGTTTAGTGGACATTGCACTAGAAGACAATGTAACCCTCACAGTCGAGAAGAAAACGATCCAAGAACTATATGGGTCCAATTTGGCCTTGATTTCTCCGGATTGCAATCCGGGTGAAACAGTTGAGATCAACGGAGTGACCTACAATTGCTCGGATTATGACTTCATAATAGGCGATTTCTGGCCAAATCCTGAACGGTATACGTTGGTCGATTTTACCCCTCCTTGGCTTACAACCTCGGTATCGACCATGAAGTACACTGAAAAGACGAAGAATCCAAACATTGATGTTACAACACTCACTGAAGCCACAAGAGCCGGAGTCCCTGTCTGTGCGCTTCAAAGCTCGTATTCTGAGCGTTTAGTCACTAGTGCATTTCCTGGCGTCAACATACTTCATTGTACTGACGATGATACCCCCAACGATTGTTTGAATTTGCTGGAGAACGAGGATTGTCAATTGCTTGCCTCGGACGAGCTGTACCTGAGACATTTACAAACAAAATATCCACATTTCGAAGTGACAGGGGAGCATTTGGTTCGGCAGCTCCTGGCATGGCCCATGAGAAAAAGCCTGGACCCAACAAGTTCATTTTTGCTCAATAAGTGGATCTATGCAGCTATCAGCAACCAAGTCATCGACGAGCTGTTCTTTGAGTACTTCGAGAAGAAGCTGTGCCCCATTGGAACTGCTGGAGCGGATTGCGAGCTGCCATGTGATCCGGATCACGGTTCTTCAAATGCCCAGGGACAATGTGTTTGCAAATCGATCCGATGGACAGGAGGTAAGGCGCATGAGGACATGAGAAGAAAAATATATATTGAAACCAACAGCTCGCTAACCCGTTTTCTGGATCAGACGACTGCAGCGTAGAAGTACCACAAGACCTGAACTTGATACCTCGCGCTGTTGAGGCAATTGCATACAGCATGTTTGGACTCAACGCATTTCTCGTGCTAGTTGGTGGAATATGGCTACGTGTCTATTGCGACAGCCCTGCTGTGAAGTACAGGTGCGTGTGACCTTTCTTTCTATTTCCTGGGGGCGAAGTCGATGTCTAAACGTGTTGTTGTTGTTTTGCAGTCAACCTGGTTTCCTTGCACTAGTCCTTATCGGTTGCTTGATCAGCACATCATCCATCCCTGCGATGGTACAGGCAGACGAAGGAGACGGTCCCGTTCCTGCCTGCATTGCAATCCCATGGCTATACAGTGTAGGATTCTCCATCACGTTTGGAACACTTTTCGCCAAGATCCGTAGAGTTTACGAAATCTTTGCACAGGGACATCAGAGCGTGGCGATAAGAAATGTTGACTCAAATCGACGAACTTCTACATCTTGGCAAGACACTCTTTCGACGATTGGTAAAGTGCTTCTTTTGGACGTTGTCATTCTTGTATTGTGGACGAGTGTCGATCCACTTTATTGGAAACGAGAGATCATTAGACAAGATCAGTTTGGGTTTACACTAGAATCACAAGGGTACTGCGTATCTGAACACTGGACATTGTTTCTGGGAGCACTTGTCGCTCTGCATATTGCACTTTGTTGCATTGCTTGTTATATGTGCTACGTTTCACGGAACATCCCAAGCAGGTACAGTGAGCACAAGTATTTGACTATTGCGATGGTATCGAATCTACAAGTGTTTGCCATTGGAGGTACGTATGACGGTGGATACTGTGGATACTTTGCTTGCTTGCATCCAACACTGAAAATGTCCCTCACACAACCCCGAAACACAGTTCCTGTATTGATCATAACAGAAGACGACCCGGCTGCCCATGCCTTTGTTCGAAGTGCAGTTGTTTGGATGAATGACTTTGTGGTGCTCGTTTTGATCTTTGGAAACTTGATGTATACTGTGCACTGCTCTTCGAAATCTCCTGCGCAGATGACGGGAAGGGACAAACGAAAGGTGTCCGAAGCAGTAAGGAGCTTCGAACCGCGCTCTGTAGCTCCGTCCGTCAATCGGAAAACGTCCCAAGGGCCATCGCTTGAACGAAGCGAACGAAGCTTCAAGACCAACAAGATCAAGTCTATTCACGAAGTGAGTATCGAGTCAGATATTGAGAACGGGTCTGCAGGCAACGCTCTTGGTAGTGGAACAAAGGGCACGTCAGGTTCTTTCTCTGCAGAAAAAGGATCAGAGATCGCAATTTCCGAACTTAGCATGAGCGGATTCGAAGAATCCACCCACGAAGTCATGTCTGCAGTGGCAATGACTCCTGCTACAAAGTCGAAAGCTAAATCGGCAGCACGGTGGGGATCATCACCTAGTCCGTCATCTCGCGACAATGGGGAGTCGATTAGTTCATTTGGACCGTCGATTCCTACACGCGGTGAGACTGTTTTTGATCAACCAGAAGGGGATGACGGTGTCTTGCCGTCCAGGCTGCCAATTTCGAGTACTAATGACGACGACGATGGCGATGCTGTGAAAGCTGAAGGAGAAAAGTCCCAGCAAAATTCAATCTTGAGCAAACATGAATTCCAAAATATGACTTTGGATGGAGCGATACGGCTTACTTCTATAGCAGAACTGGAATGGAGCGATGAGGAAGATAATCTTACAAATCAGACGCCACCCGCGATGCTAGAATCTTTTTCTCACGAAAGGGCGCCAGTCATGCCCAGAAGGTTACCAGGGATGTTAGAATCTGTTTCGCACGAGCAAGCACCAGTCATGCCCAGAAGGTCACCCGAGAGGTTAGAATCTACTCCACCCGAGCAAGCGCCAGTCATGCCTAGAAGGTTCGAGTCGGAAGTTTTGGAAGCATAGGAGATGACGTGCGATAGATGTGGTTGAGAGTTGCCTGCGATCGAAGGAAATCATGATGACAGCCGAATGAATCCACTAAAGACCAATGAAAACGTTCATCTATTCTACGTCACAAACTACCTCAAGTTGACCACTAATGAAACCCAAAGTGTTCCGACAGCGGAAGCTGACCAAAAGCTGTGTCGTTTGCAGACACGTGAAGAAGCGTTCAAAAGAGCCAGAGAATGCTATTGGAAGTCTGCGAGTCTGCAATTAATAAATCAATTTTGAAATTTTTGACAAATCTTTGGCTCTTTTTCATCAGGGTAAAGGAACAACTGGGGGCTTGTAACTCAATACCGCGCTGATATAGAACTATGTTTGCATTAACAGCACACTGGTACTGCAGGGATATACCGGTACAACTGTACCGGTACACTACCGATCAATGTGCCACATGTTTGACCACCTCGACTGAACAGATGTTCCAAGAACCTCATTGAAACGTCAGAGATAAGCAACAAAACACGCACTGCTGTCGAAGATACCAAAACGACACTCATTGTATCTTCATCACAAATACATGAGGACTCGGTTTGGTGCAACTAATATTTTGCTTAGACCTTTTCTATCCTTAGGAGCTACTGCCAGCTCTTACAATCCAAGTCGTCACCACCTTTTCGGAGTGCATTCATCGCCTCTACTGTTTCGTACAACAAGAACACCCTCATCTCTCCTCATGTCAAGCAATAACGCTAGCGCTGGGGTTTCCGGATTGGCAGGAATCACCACTGACGATCAAACCAATGCTGCACAACGTCGAGCCCAAGGTGAATTCGTCCGAGGCGTCTCCTCGGCACGCAACTGGATATCTACTACCCAAGAACCAACCGCCGAAGAAAAGGCCGATGGTGCGATTTGGTACAAACCTGCCAAGGGCCGCTACCACATGTACGTAGCTTACAACTGTCCTTGGTGTCATCGTGTCTTGTTGGCACGATCAATGTTGGGATTGGAAGATGTCATCACCGTTGACGTCTTGTATCCAAATCGAAGTGACGATGACGAGCCTTTGGGTGGTAATTTGTGGAAGTTTTGTCCTCAAGGACAGGTCGGTCGCAATGGCAAGCACATGGTATTCCCAGAATGTACGGTTGACACTGTTCTTGGAAAAGACTATGTCATTGAAGTGTACAAGCTTGCTGGCATTACGGATCAAAAGTCAGTCCCGATTTTGTTTGACAAGGAAACCAAGACCGTCGTCAACAACGAGTCGGCTGAAATTGTCCGCATGTTGGGAACAGCCATGAAGGAGTTTCAGACAACTGATATCGACTTGTACCCAGAGGAGAAGCGGTCACAAATTGATGAAATGAACGATTGGGTCTACAAGGAAATTGCCAATGGATCCTACAAGGCCGGTTTCTCGTCCAACCAAGATGTCTATGAAACTGCCTACAAGAACTACTTCGAGGCTTTGGACAAGCTCGAAGATATTTTTTCCAAGAACAAATTCTTGGTAGGCACTGACAAGCCTACTGAGGCAGATTTGCGACTCTTGCCTCCTCTATTTCGACATGACCCCGTCTATTACAATCGCTTCAAACTGAACAAGAAATATCTTTGGGAATACCCTAACATTTGGCGATGGATGGGTGATATGACGACTTGCGCACCACAAATGGAACCAGTGACCAGTGCCGGTTACTTGGCTCACTGCAAACAAGGTTACTTTGGCAGAACTGGAAATGGAACCATTCCAGTGGGTCCCGAAGGTTATCCCGAATGCTACAAGAATCCCAGCTTTAAAGGCAACTAAATGAAGCAACAAAAATGTGTTTGATCATACTGCAAGGCTAGCCAGGTACTCTTGTAATTTGAAAGTCAATTTTTAGTTACTACCTTTGCTCCTTGTTAGTCGTCCTTGCTACTACTAGCAGTACCACTAGTTGCCAAGTTGGACCGCCGTTCCTCCAACGCCTTGGCAAAAGCCTCTTCCAGTTCCGGTCGTTCCTTTAGCAAACTCCTCATTTGCGCTTGGACACTTAGATAACCACGATTTGCATCCCAGTTGGTGTAGTAGGGTTGCCATTTGGGAGGTGGTCGGGCAAACTTGGGCAGTATAATAAACTTGTTTGGTTTTAACAGAGCCCTCAACGCCAATCGATTGTAGTGCACCGTCGTGACTTCTCCACCAATGGCTTCCATGGCTTCAATGGCATGAGTACTTGCCCGGGAAACCTCCAATTGGAGAGGAGTCTTCAATCGTTCTTTGCCCTTGGCCAGCAATTTGACTCCATGTTTGATGGAGGAATGGGTGCAAATGCCCGCATCGCAAAGATCCTTCAATGTAACTATTTTGTTATTGTCACCATCACCACCATCCACACCACCACCGCCAGTGGGCGTCAATCGTCCCATGTCCACATAATCTTGAATGGTGCCGAGATTGATGGCCAGCATGTCAGTCTTGTGTCGCTTGTTGGTAAAGCCTCGCTTGGGCAACAATTTGTAAAACTTGGTTTGACCACCCTCAAATCCAATGGAAATGGAACCACCCGCTCGTGCCTTTTGACCCTTGTGTCCTCTGCCAGCCGTCTTGCCTTTACTAGAACCGATACCACGGCCAATTCGTCGTTTCTGATATATTATTATAAATGAGAGGGAGGGAGAGAAAAAGAAGACGAATACATATGTGAGCCAACAGTTGCATTAAAAAAAATGAGTTTCAATTGAAATCCTCAAGCACGTACCTTCTTGACAGCTCCTGGATTATCCTTGAGCATGTTGAGTTTCAGCACTTCCACAACCTCTTGCGATTGTGCAGCCGAAGTAGAAAGGCAGGCTGCTGCAGGCGTTTGTCGGAACGCAAGCGAGGATGAGAATTGTCGGCATAAGGATAGCATAATGTTATGTGTGTGCGTGTGTGTGTGTGTTTGTGTGATGTTGAATAAATGGGTGATGTGATGTGATTGTTGTCTTGGGAGTAGCTACGATTATGGAAGGGAATCCTATTGAAATACGAAATTCTCGGATGGATATCTCGCTTGCTTTGAATCAGTCTAAATCTAGGCTGTTAGGTAAAGGTTCCTTTGAAGTGCCTGTTTTGGGAAACGCAAAAACCAACTCACACTGTTCATCCTCATCATCGTCGTCCGTCGTCAATTCCCAGCCAAAAACAAAGAGTGGGTCAGACGGCCAGACACCAATGCGCGATACTGCGCGAAACATTCAAAATTGAGGAGGAGTTCGCATCGCGAAAATGACACTTTGTCACGTTTAGCATTTATTTTTTATTTCGACAGTCATTTTCCAAAGCACCAACCAGTCCATCCATTCATCCATCCATCCATCCATCCATTGCAGTACAATATGTTGCCTCGATCACCTTGGTTCACGATACTCTTTCTTCTCCTAGTCAGCAGCTGTTGTTGCTTCCTTCCTTATGCAAGTGCAGAAGAAGGAACTTGCAGTGCCGCTGACGACGAATGCAATGCCGCTGCTCATCAAAGAACCACGCAGCAAGAACAACAAGAACAACAACAAGAAAAGCAAGAAACCTATACCCACAAATTTCCAATGAAGTTTGTCAACAAGAGCCAATATCGAGCGGACGTTCACTGGGATGATGGAAAGTACGGGGTTCACATGGCCATTCTAGAACCAAATGGCGGAGAAAGCAGTTTGGAGACCTACCAGGGACATTCCTTTTTCATTACCCGTCACGGCGTCAAGGAAGGTTTGTTTGATTTGGAAACGGACGAACAACACCGGGTGACTGTCAAAAGACCCAATGAGACGTATGAAATTCCAGAAAACGCGGCTCCTTCTACCAATCCCTGCCAAGATCGCTTTAGCATTTGCAAATCCGAAGCCGCACGAGGAACATGTTCGTGGAGTCCGGGATGGATGATTGTCCACTGCTGCAAATCCTGTGACGAAGAATTGAATGCTTCGGAACTAATTGATCCCAACGTTCGATGTACCAAGGAACGATTGAACATGACGGAACCGGCCTGGCAACCAGGAGATTTGAACAAACTCTTTGAATCGTGGGCTGCCAAGGACTCGGACTTTGCCCAGTACGACCCGCAAGTCTTGTCGAGTCCAGGAGCTGAATTTGGAGGAATTGATGGTCCATGGGTCGTGACCTTTGATAATTTCTTTAGTGAAGATGAAGCCAATGCACTGATTCAAGGTGGTGCCAAGGTTGGATTTGAACGAAGTACCGATCAAGGAAAGATGAATTCCTTGGGAGAACGAGAAAAGGTCGTATCGACCACCCGGACTAGTTCCAATGCCTGGTGCATTGGGGCATGCGAAAGGATTCCTCAAGTCTCCCGCGTGAGTCACCGCATTGAAGAAGTCACAAAAGTACCAAAAAAGAATTATGAGAGTTTTCAGATTTTGGAGTACGATTACAATCAATTCTATCGAAGTCATCACGACAGTTCGGGATCCGAAAAGGGATTGTCGGGACACCGAATCTTGACATTCTTTCTCTATCTCACAGATGTGGAAGAAGGAGGAGAAACAAAATTCAACAAGCTGGGGATTCAAGTCAAGCCAAAACGAGGAAGAGCATTGGTGTGGCCATCGGTCAAGAATGAAGATCCCAGCACGTGGGATCCACGTACCTTTCACGAAGCCATGCCCGTCATTAAAGGCAAAAAGTACGCGGCCAATCATTGGATTCATTTGAATGACTATGAGGGTCCCAATAAGTGGGGATGCACTGGATCCTTTTCGTAATGTAGTCCTGCTGTAGACTGTACCGGTAGAAATTTAGAGTAGTTCAAGTTCTAATGGAGGTACTTGTGTAGGCCTGAATCACAGACCGTATCTTTTGGCATCTGGGAATTTAGTGGGCGACGTCAACATTGTTTTTTCCACCGTGTCACACATATTTTCAATTTGGGCCGAACCTGAAACCATATTGACGAGACGAAACGAAAGGAAACGAAATAGAAATACACACCCCATAACAAATATAGAAGCGTCATCGTCATCCTCGTCAACATCATCATGGACGCAACAGTTGCACCAGATGTGGTCGAGACACACGAAATGGCTCGCTTGAACAGCAAGCATGGCAACATCTGGATCTCCGTCGCTTCTTCCTTGGCGGTCCTTGCCGTGGTGGTCCTCTTGACCAAGAAGGTGCAACAAGAACGGGATTTCCGATGGGGGATTCATTTGCGGTACTGGGCGGTCGCCATTGTGACCATTGCCTTTCTTCCCTTTGAGATTGCCAAGTACGTCTTTTCCGAAAAAACCGTGGCATTGGTCGGCTTTGTCTTTCCCATTTACGAATCGGTCTTGGCCGTCTGCACTCCCGATGAAGAAGACGACACGGACTGGTTGCGATACTGGACACTGGGCGGAATGTTCTTTGTATTCACCGAATGGGTCGACAATGCCGTGGACAATGATGTCGCGGATGTCTATTGGTACAAATTTACATGCTTTGTCTACTTTTGGTTGTACTTTCCAAGGACGTCAGGGGCTGTCATTATTGATGAACGCTTCACCCAAAAGTACTTGGCAACTCGGTTCAAGCCACTGGCATCGTCCATGTCCAAAATGCTCGATGCTATTGTCCAATCCTTTGTCAATGCTATCCATCTTTACATCATTTGGATCTTTTTCATGTTTCTGCCACAGGGTATGAAGCGTATTGCTGCGGTCGGGGTTGGAACCGTCTATCCCTTTGTCTCGTCTGTTGTTGCCATTTCCACGGAGGAGTTTGAAGATGATGCTTTCTGGTTGACTTATTGGTCCTGCTATGGTATCTTGTTTATTTCCATGGATTTTCTGTGAGTGGTGTCTACTACTAGCTTATTTGGAGGGGGATCATTCATTGCTCGTGGAGCAAAAAAAACGAGGATCAGTCCATCTCATCTCATGCTGCATTTTCTTTTCCCTTTTTCCTTTTATCCCCTCTACTCTTTCAATACTATTACAGAGAAACATGGTTGGGATGGATTCCTGGATTCTACACTGTCATCATTCTGGCAGAAGTCTATCTCATGTTGCCCATGTTTGGAGGTGCCGAAAAGATTTTTCGAAAGATTCTGGTCCCCCTCTTTGGTTTGCGAGAATTGCTCATGGTGCGAGATGCCTTTTTGGTCAAGAAGAACCTGTTGCGAGATTTGCCGCCGGAACGGGCCCATCTGGTCCGCCAAACGATTGCCGATTTCTTTACGGAAGAGGCGCAAGACAAGAACAAGGAAACAGACATGTTGGCAGCCTTGGGATTTCTCAAGACAAGAAAAAATGGAAAGAGCAAAAAGGACGAGGAGAAAAAGGAAGCTTCCGAAACCACCAATTTGGTATAGTAGTTTCCTATTTACCGTTGTGATGACATATTTTTTAAGTGTTGCAATACTAGAGCAGTTCAAATTTCTTGCTTCAATTACAGTACTGCTCAACACTTTCACAAAGTATACAACAAAACTTTTTAGTATTACACTATTTTTGAAAAAAACCAAACGATCGATCGCAAACAAGTGCTCGGTCCCCAAACCCTGTGAAGCGCCTGTGGCTAGGCCTCCATAACTTCCGACTCGACCCGTACTGGCATAATTGGTGCTTGCTCAGGCGAAGTAGATTCCAACAACGCATGTGGCGTCTGATTTGTAAGATTCTCTTCTTCATCGCTCCACTCCAGTTCTGCTATAGAAGTAAGACGTTCCGATACATCCACAGCCAGGTCTAGGAACTGATGGGGTTTATTGTTCATTACCATGGCATTCGGCTGTTGCGGGTTTTCTTCTTCTTCTTCTTCTGCTAGTACTACACAACCGTCGTTGTTTCCGTCCCTGGAATTCGACATTGCTGGATTTGATGATAGTAATGCTCCACTGCCATCTTCTTCTGGTTGATCAAAAACAGTCTCCCCACGGGTTGGAATCGATGGTCCATAGGAACTAATCAGTTCCCCTTTCTCATCAGATGACGGACTACCAGGTGACTGTCCCCATCGTGCGGCTGATTCTTCTTTCGACTTTGTAGTAGGACCACCAATTACCAGTATAGGCATGCCATCGTGACTGCTGGATCCGTCGAATCCACTCATGCTAAGTGCGGAAATGGCGATCTCTGATGTTTCTTTAGTATTCTCTGCAGAGCGACAACCTGACGTGCATTGTGTTCCAGTACCAGGAGCACGGATAACAGACCCGTTTTCAATATCTGACGACTCGGTGCTCACTTCTTTAGGAGCAGGCTTGTTCTTATTGTAGCCTCGTTCGTTTCGTTCGTTTCTTTCCAGTGATGATCCGCCGGACCCTTTTCGATGGCCGACAGAGTCGCGCCGTGGTTCAAAGCTTCGTACTGCTTCAGACACCTTTTGCTTTTCCCTTCCAGTCATCTGACCACGCGATTTCGAAGAGTGTACAGCATACATCAAGTTTCCAAAGATCAAAGCGAGTACCACAAAGTCATTCATCCAAACGACTGCACTTCGAACAAAGAAGTGGGAGGCCGGATCGTCTTCTGTTATTATCAATACAGGGACTGCATTTTGAAATGGTGTGAGGGACATTTTCAGGGTTCGGTGCAAGCAAGCAAAGCAGCAACCATTATACGTACCTCCAATGGCAAACACTTGTAGATTCGATACCATCGCAATTGTCAAATACTTGTGCTCACTGTACCTGCTTGGGATATTCCGTGCTACATAACACATATAACAAGCAATGACACAAAGTGTGATGTGCAAAGCAACAAGTGCTCCAAGAAATGGTCTCCAGTTTTCAGATGTACAGCTGCCGCGTGACTCTAGCGTAAACCCAAACTGATCTTGTCGAATGATCTCTCGTTGCCAATGGAGAGGATCGACACCTGTCCATAGTACCAGAATGACAACGTCCAAAAGAAGCACTTTACCAATCATCGAAAGAGTATCTTGCCAAGATGTGTATGCTCGTCGAGATGAGTCAACAACTCGCCTATTTGTGCTCCGATGCGCCTCCGCGAAGATTCCATACACTCTGCGGATCTTGGCGAAAAGCGTTCCAAACGTGATGGAGAATCCTACACTGTATAGCCATGGGATTGCAATGCATGCTGGAACGGGACCATCTTCTTCGTCTTCCTGTACCATTGCAAGGATGGTTGATGTGCTAGCAAAGCAACCGATAAGGACTAGAGCAAGAAACCCAGGTTGACTGAAAAAAACAAAACGTTCAGAAAATGAATCAGCTCGCAGATAATGACTGACAGAAAAGTCACGCACCTGTACTTCACAGCAGGGCTGTCCCAATAGACTCGTAGCCATATTCCACCAACAAGCACAAGAAATGCGTTGAGTCCAAACATACTGTATGCAATTCCCTTAACAGTGGGAGGTATCAAATTCAGTTCTTGTGGTACTTCCACGCTGCAGTCGTCTGATCCAGAAAAAACGGGTTAGCGACCTTTTGATTGCAATGTATGTATTTTTATCATGTGCTCATGCGCCTCACCTCCTCTCCATCGCATCGACTCGCAAACACATTGTCCCTGGGCATTTGAAGAGCCGTGATCGGGATCACATGGCAGCTCACAGTCTACCCCAGCTGTTCCAATGGCACAAAGTTTCTTCTCATAATATTCAAAGTACAGCTCGTCGATGACATGGTTGCTGATAGCTGCATAGATCCACTTATTGAGCAAAAATGAGCTTGTTGAATCCAGGTTTTTTCTCGTGGGCCAGGCCAGGAGCTGCCTAACCAAATGCTCCCCTGTCATTTCGAAGTATGGATATTGCGTTTGTAAAGATCTCAAATCTAGCTCGTCCGAGGCAAGCAATTGGCAATCCTCGTTCTCAAGCATATCCAGACAGCTGTATTCGGTACTATAGGGAGCACAATGAAGAATATTGATGTCAGGAAATGATTCAGCTACTAACGACGCGGAATATGAGCTCTCCAGTGCACAGACTGGGACCCCAGATCTTTCAGCTTCAGTTAGTGTTGTGACATCAAGGTGTGGACTCTTCGTCTTTTCAGCGAGCTTCATGGTTGATACCGAGGTTGTGAGCCAAGGAGGGGTAAAATCGACCAGCATATACCGTTCAGGATTTGGCCAGAAGTCACCAATGATAAAGTCATAGTCCGAACAATCGTATGTAACTCCGTTGACCTCAGTCGTTCCACCCGCCTTGCAATCAGGGGAAATCAAGGCCAAGTTGGACCCATATAGCCCTTGGATCGTTTTCTTCTGAACTGTGAGAGTCACATTGTCTTCAAGTGCAATTTCTGCTAACCGATCTAGGAGATCTGCCATAAAGCCTCCAAATGATTTGCTTGGAATCACACCGGCTTTGAGTATAATTTCTTCAGGATAAATCTGAGCGGCTGATCCTGTGAGCGTCGCTGTAGCAATCAAAGCCATCCACACCAGTGAAACAATGTTGAAACGATGCATGGTTTCTGTTGTGGATTCTAGTGTGGATTAGGTTATGCTATAATGGAAACAAAATATGGTTGCAAGTTGCAACTTCTCCAAGGATTTTTCGACAAATAAACTTTCTCCCAAGAAGATTGTATGCGGTGCTCAAATTATCAATATATCTAAAAATCGCTTATATTCTTCGCCTTGATGACGAATGATTGGACTATAAGTACAATAGAAGGACTGTATCGAGAACTTTTGAAAATTCCTAAAAAATGTCAGAGGATGTGCAAAACGATGTCAAACACACGAGCGATTTGTTCCTGGGCAAAATCTGATTTAGCGCCACTTTTTAAGCGTGTCGAATATAATAAAAATCTGTGACGCGCTTCAACCAAAAGTCGTGTGCCGTTTCCATTTTTTAAAATTATTCATCGGTCAGGGAACCTCCATCCTGCCACATTATAACCTTTGATCCCCCAAGATAGGTGTGCGAAAGAATTTGCTGGATATTCTCAACACAGAATTGTCGAGTGTCATCTTTGATATCGTTTCGCGCACGCAACCAAGCTCCTTGTTTTCATTGCCAACTACGCATCGGACAAAAGAGGATGATAGTCTTCAATTGCCTACTATTCTGTTTGTAACCATATCAATGTTCATTTTCTTCAGGTCCTCCTTTGCCTCTTTTAGCTTTGGACAGTCTTGTTTGTGTCCAGACTTCCAATGGATTTTCTGACATTCCTTCGAGCAGTACTTGACGTGTCTACAAACGACACAGGTCTTGAATAGCCCTGTTACAGCAGTTTGTCTCTCTTCGCACGGTGGATTGGAACATTTTGCGGATTCATCGGTTGTCAGCATAGATTCAATATCTTCTTCTCTTACTATTTTCTTGATCTGCTTTGCTTTCTTCTTTTGGAGTCCAAACCCTTGCCATCTCTTGCACGGCTTCTTCGTGCGCCATGTCGGCGGCCTTTTTTAACCAAAATCGATGCTTGCCTTCATCTACTGGAATGATACCAATCTTGTATGAAATCGACAGTTGATAGGCACAATGCCCATCGCCGAGCTCTGCAGCTTTCTCTAGTAGTTCCATACCTTTTTCATAATTTCTAGGAACTTTGGGATGTCCTCCTGTCATGTACATGTTTCCCAAGTTAGAAGCTACATCACCTCTTCCTATTTGTGCCGCGCGTTCGAGCCACTTCAAACCATCATTGACGTTTCTCTTGTTTTCCGGAAGCTCGATTTGTGTTCGTCCGTCCCGTGCTGATGTCCTGGCACCAAGCATGTAATAGCCATAATTGACAATGATATCCTGTAGAATATGCGAATGTTTCCACTGTTCTGGGGAGGATTCAATCGTCATCAAGACCTACTTCATCCACTGGCAAGCTTTGACCAGATCTGCACCCACTCCCTGACCAAACTCGTAAATTTTGATAACATTCAAAGTTGCTTCCAAATTATTAAAGTCCCTGGCAGCCTTTCTATAATGCTTCAAGGCCACCGAACCATTCCCATCGTTGAACGCTGTAAAGGCCAAATACAGGAGGGCCTGTATATTGCCATCAGCCGCTTGCTGGGCAGCCTCGAACGGCCACCCCTGTGCGATTTGATAATCAGGATCCCGATAGAGATTCGGAGGATCGTTCATTATTGTGGTGCAACCTTGCAAATGCTCAGAATAAAATGAATATCATACAGTGATAATTCACGATGGTCGCAATGTTTTTGTACGCTAGTCGCAAAATACTGTACACTGTAGTAGAAACGACTGACTGACCGAATGATAGGGTTCAAATAAAAATAAGTGGCCGAACGGGTCGAACTATCGAATGCCGGTTGGCGTTTTATGGCGTTAGGTTAGTGTTATAATATTTTCGGCGCGGTAATACTCGCTTTGATTGATTTTCTCCAACGGATTGATTGATTGATTCATTCATTTCAGGAGAGATACCATCCTCAGAGATTGCACAACATTGCATTCATAGAACAAGAACACTCACACCAAAGTGGCACACCAGAACGAAGCAGAAGAAGCCTAAAATTGATTTGTTCGTTCATTCAGAGGAGATATTTTTAAATATCGAATATTATCATCAAAGAATACTCACACCATGAAATCAAAGAAGTCTTGCCGCTTTGCAGCCGTTGCTCAGTGCATATGTTTGCTACTATCAGCACAAACAGCATTCGCAAGTGAAGTCATGGGATGGTCAAAAAGTGGTGAATATCAAAACGTCAACAATTCAAACAACAGCAAAAATAACGATGGTTTCTACTTTTCCGAATCCAGTCCTACTGGCGATGCCTTGTTCATGGTTGGAAATTCCTATGTGTCGACGAACAACCTGACAGATATTATCAAGAACATGCTAGACCACTCCTCCTTCTCCTCTTCCGCCTCTTTGGGTGTCAATCTACCGCTGATAACCGAAACCTTTGACAAGGGCGGTGCCAAATGGAGGGATTTGACTTTTGATCCAGCAAACTTTACGGCCACCTTGCATGCTCATGAATATCGTTGGGTCGTCTTGCAAGAACAAAGTGAAACTCCAGGTCTCTACGATTCAATGTATCAAAGTGAGTTTAGCGACTCGAAAACTTCCGTCAAGACACTCGACAATTTGATTCGACATATTGGAAGTGCGCAGGGTACTACGAATACCATTCTCTTTCAAACCTGGGGCAGGCTCCACCACGACGACAATCCCACACCAGAGATTCAGGCCTTGTTTGACAGCTTTCTGCATCATCAGTATCGAATTGCCGTAGGATATCGAGAGTACCAAAAGTTCATTTCCACACCCGAACGACCAGTCTTGATTGCCCCCGTGGGCTATGCCTTTCAAGCCATTCACGATGGGATGGAAGCCGAAGGCTTGGATCCCGAACAAGAGGGCGGTAGGTTCTCCAATCTATATATTGAAGATGGATCGCATCCCAGTGAGCAAGGAAGTTACTTGGCAGCCAGCGTGTTGGTGGGAATCTTGACGGGACAAGATCCACGGCAATTTGATTGGGACTATCCTCTTGTCCCACAAGACATCCAAAAGTATTTGCGTGATGTGGCTCACGCCACCATTAGCAATTTTTGTCAAACCTGCAATGTGACACCCAACAAAATGCCCTACATTTCACCGGAAGAACAAGCTGCCATGGACGCTCGAAGAAGATCTTCTTCGTTTTTTACCAAGTTTCTCCATTTTGTATTTTGGTGCGGAGTGATTGGTGGAGGAGGTTTCTTGGCAATGGTGAAGCGAGAACGGCTGCGATTGGCCTGGAGACGGCAGCTGGTTCGCAATGCCTGGGGTCGCTCCAGTACTGTTAGTTCCACCGGCAACAGCTTTGGGTACGCACCTCTGTCCCAAACTGTTGGTGCTGACATGGAGTTGATATAGCAGCATCAGTAAAAGGTGAGGGTATCAGAATAATTGACGAAACAAAAGGAATATATGATGGAATGAAGTATTGGATGATACGCGTGATACCAACCGACGATCTTAGTTTACCTACCTACATAAGTACCGGTACACGTACCGGTATAATATGAAATACCGGAACTGTACATTTTAAAACTTGACACGTCGAGTTTTTCTGTATTCGGATTGGTCAATGCTGATATTAGGACCGCCGCCAAGATTGATTATTGTCACGTACTGTATGCGACCCGACGAATTTATTGCAGTGTATGCCCGGAGTTCTTCGTTCCAGAACGAACATCCAGTAAGAAAAGCATCATTGCTAACCCTGCCTGGTCTTCAATCGCTACTACAGTACCGCCAATTCATTCACATCATCTAGCCACATTATGAAGATGTTTATCTCCAGCGTCCTCTCTTTGCTGCTCTTTCAAGCAGCTCAAGGATCCCCGGCAATAAGCCCAGTACACAGGCAACTTCAAACACCATCCGATTATGGGAGCTTCAACAAGAACGTGGATGGTATCTACGTCCCACCTGAATCTCGTGGTGGCGGCGGCGGTGGTGATGCCTTGTTTGTGGTTGGAAATGCCTACATTGGACGCAACAACTTGACGGACATTGTCAAGAATATGATTGAGCATTCCACCTCGTCCTCGTCTTCGGGTGTCAACCTTCCCTTGCAGACGCAGACGTGGGACGTTCCTGCTGCCCATTGGCAACACTATGCCTATCAATTGGCCTCCAATGAACACGCAAAACCCGAAAAGAGCTTTGAAGAAGGCCTGCGCCAAAAAGAATTCCGTTGGGTCGTACTGCAAGAACAAAGTGAAGTCCCAGGACTTTACCAATCGAAATTCACAGAAGAGTGGATTGAATCCAACAAGGCTGTCCAAGTATTGGATGATCAAATTCAGAAATTCGGTAACTTTGAACACACCACTCAAACCATTCTCTTCCAAACTTGGGGTCGTCTTCACTTTGACGACAACAATGCCGAAATGACGCGCATTTACGATAATTTTTCGGACCATCAATATCGAATTGCGTCGGGATATCGGGAGTTTCAAAAGGCCATCTCCAAGCCCGAGAGACAGGCTTTGATAGCCCCGGTTGGATTTGCCTTTGAAACCATTTATGATTCTTTGGTGGCAGAGGGTTTGGATCCGGAACAGGGAGGAAGTAAGTTTGCCAATTTGTACGACGACGATGGATCTCATCCTAGTGCGCAAGGAAGTTATCTGGCTGCTAGCGTACTAGTAGGAGTAATGACCGGTCAAGATCCAAGACAATTCGATTGGTCATATCCAGTCATAGATCTTGATACCCAAAAATATCTCCGAGAGGTAGCCCACCAAACCCTCGTTGATTTTTGTCAAATCTGCAATGTGCGCGCCAAGACTGCCAAGTATGTTCCACCAGAAGAACGGGGAGCAACGAGCAGTGTAACCAAGTCGTCATCATCGGGCGTTTTTGGCAAGTTTATTAGTTTTGTGTTCTGGTGTGGTGTCCTCGGTGGTTGCGGCTTTGTGGCATGGAAAAAGCAAGACAGCATTCGAGCCACAGTCCAATCTCAATTGGCACGTCGCCGCGGTGGTACTCAAACCTCCTATGCCGATATGGACACTAGTGGTGCCGGTAACTATGCTCCATTGCAACAAGGGCAGGGTGGTTTGGACATGGAGCTGATTTAATACTATACAACAAGAAAGGAAAGGAAACGAGGGAGTGACAAACAGAGAACGATAACGAATTGTGAATGTGTGGGTGTAGAATTAGACAATAGGAAGAGAAGAGGAGAGAAGTAATTAGTTTACTAGCAGCAATATATAATCATCAAACTAAGATACTTGCAATAGTACTCAAGTAAGCAGCAAGCAGAATTGAGATTCGAAAACCGGTTCGAACTTCATATT
>CAKOGP040001992.1:120599-240716 GCA_933822405.4 Cylindrotheca closterium
ACACAACCAGCTTTTCCAACAATTCGGCTTGAGAAACAATCATAAGCGTATTTTTCCTACGTTCAAGCTATTCAGGTATTGGGAAGGAGTGCGACAGCAGGAGCCATTGGAACCCTCAATGAGGTCGGGAATTACAGTACCATCTTCCACTCCTAATACCCAAGGAGGCTTTATCGACTCATATGACTACGTTATAAGACCTCATCCACATCACATACTGTATCACATATCGCCATATATATCCAGCAACAACGACACCACAGACATTGCGAGTGCCTCTGGAGCCAAGAGACCTCAGCTACACACCAGCGCTGACCATAAGTTTGCTACAGTTCTTTGATTCCTAGATCCATGAAGGCACTACGATGAAGAGGACACGAAACCAATCATCTTCCTTATTGTTTGTGAAGCCTCTCCCGTGCTTGTTCTATTTGATGATGATGCTTCTCAACGTCAAATTATCATTGACGGATCCACAACGAGACTTGCAGCATTACTCCAATTACAAATATGACGCCTCGAACCTGAACAACAATGCTGGCTATTTCGACGACTCCTCCAGCACTAATGGTGGCGATGGGTTATTCATGGTGGGCAATTCCTACACGGCAATGAACAATCTGACGGAGATTGTCGTCAACATGCTGGAGCACTCTTCCAGGACATCTTCATCTGGTGTCAGACTACCGTTACAGACCGAGACTTGGAGTCTCGATGGTGCCAAATGGAAACATTATGCATATCGACTAAGTTCACAAGACCACCTTCAACCACCGGAGACGTTCCAAGACGCGTTAAAGAGAAAGGAATTTCGCTGGGTCGTCTTGCAGGAACAAAGTCAAATTCCAGGACTCTTCCAATCCGATGTCTTTCAGAATGAGTGGATTGATTCTAGAACGGCAGTGAAGATTATGGATGAGCAAATTCAACAATTTGGCAACTCGAACAACAGTACACAGACAATTCTCTTTGAAACTTGGGGTCGGTTGCGTCGCGATGACAGTTCTTCGCAGCTTGCTGAACTATTCAGCAATTATCAAATCCATCAATCTCGCATCGTTTCCGGCTACAAGGAGTACCAAAAGCTCCTTTCCACACCGGCACGACCAGTCATGATTGCACCAGTTGGGCATGCCTTTCAGGCTATTCACGATTCTATGGTGAAAGAGGGTGTGGCTCCCGAACAAGACGGAGGAAGATTTGCTAATTTGTACGGTGCGGATGGCTCTCATCCAAGTGCACAAGGGAGCTACTTGGCAGCCAGTGTGTTGGTCGGTATCTTGACGGGGCAGGATCCAAGGGGATTCGATTGGAAATATCCGCTCGTCCCACAAGATACCCAAAAGACTCTTCGGGAAGTGGCCCATGCGACCATTGCCATCTACTGTCAATCGGAATATTGTAATCCCCCATCTGTAGGAACATCCAAGTCTTCGCCATCGTCATTTGCGAGGAACTTGGTGCGGTTCCTACTTGTTGCTGGTGTATTTCTAGTGTGCAAGAAGTATAATGATGCTCGCAACAGGAACTATGGTTATTCTTCGCTACCACAGGACAGGGGCAGATCTGGCATGCATTATGAGATGACGTAGCAATAACTACTAAGATTGGAGTAATGTAGGTCCTAGCCACGAAGATGTCTGAATGATAGTGGAGACTTAATTTTAGGTCAGATCGAAGCCAACGGTATCATTGCAACATCCATAGACCCATGGCGTGGAGATTCACTATGCTATATGGGGTCGATATATGATTGGATGGGTGGGGGGTGTTGGGGAGAGGGGTTTGGGATTGGGGTAAGGGGGGTGGACAGTGCAAGGCGGTGCGTGAAATGCCGAGACCATCCGTGAGGATCGTGTTGCAAGCAACAGAGGAACCTCCCTTGTCAAAGAATAGTATAACAATATTTGGGGCTAATAGCCCCATATCTATTGTCAAACAGATAAGAACAGTTACTACACAAGATCAAAGCCAATAGGCGAAGAGAGATAGGGATCATCTTTAGAGAAGGGGATAGGTCCGACTGGTAGGGATCAAAACGAAGAGCTTAGAACCGGTTGCAATGCAATTTCTGCGGTAACTTATGGTGAGGTTCGAACCCAGAACTTCAGAATTCAAATTCATCTTGCCCACCGATACTCAGTTGCATTTATCTGTCCATGGCCCCCTTCAGGAAAGCGAAGGAAAGTAACAGCTGTAAAAGTAGAGGGCCCAATGGTCGTCAGAGAACGTTCAATCTCTGTTGTTATATTGTAGCATGTTTGACTTTGGTGATCGGAATAAAGTTCTTTCAGCCTCAAACCTCACTTTGGGTTGACTTTGACAGCGAATCATCATCGGCTTCTTCAATCCGGCATGAGCAAACGAAACCCAAAAGCAAATCATGCAGTGAGGAAAAGGAGCGAAGTCCAAGTACATCACCAGAGCTATTGTTGAGCGTTCCTTTCTACGTCTACGAGGACCAAGCGTGGATCAATGCAACGATTCAAGACAAACTAGTGTCAGACATGGCAAAGCAACACACCAAATACGGTTCTCGATTCAAACATGGAGACGACTATTGGCTACTCGAAGCGAGTTTGAAACACCCTATGCGCACTCAAAACAAGAGCGAAGCCAAGCTCTTCTTTGTTCCATGGCTGTTGAATTTTTTTGATTTCCGGTCCTTCAAAGATGTGCCATTGTGCTGGAACGGCAAATGCAACATGGAATTGCTCTTGGATGCGGTGGCTGCCCTTAAAGAGTCTGAAACCTTTAAACTCTATCCAGATCGTCACATTGTTGTGCGTTCTTTCTACTCCGCACACTGGGAATCTTGGAATCAAGAGTTGGAACGGGGAAACAAAGAAGGGTACAAACAGTTTCTTTACGTATTCAAAAAAATGCAAGTTATTACCTTTGAGGGCAAGGACTTGTATCCCAATCCAGGACACCGCATTGTTCTGCCTTCGTACTATGTTGGAACGCCTTGTAAACTTTCAAATGAGAAACCCTTCGATGTTGCAATGGTTGCTAGCCTGTCTCCAGAGAAACCTAGATTCCAGCATCGACGCAATCTATGTCATTGGCTGAAAAATGGGCAAAACCACGAAAACAAAACGACGTTAGATCTTAAGATTTCCAGCTGTGGACACGCGGAACAGTGCCCTGCCTTGGCCGAATCAAAGTTCGGATTTCATGTGGCTGGTGACACCTTTTCTAGTAATCGTCTGATGGACACGATTTTGAGTGGTAGTGTTCCCATCTTTACCCATCTCAACCAATATACGATGGCAGGAGGAGAATGGATCGATTGGAACCAGCTCTCTTACTACATACCGATTCACAATGATACGAATTTGAAGTCTTCTCCAGAGGATGCAGGAAAGCTGAGACCACGGAAGGGTGCGAATCAGAACATCGCAACGCACCCAACGAGTCGGTATTCAATGTTGCCTCCAGCTAGTGAATCAACCGTTCTTGAACGAATGGATGCTATTGTACATGATGAAAAGGGATACGAAGAAAGGTACCACAAGATTCTTCAGCACATACCTCTCTTCGAATACACCACTTTGCATCCATTTGACACGTACATGTATCTGTTTCAAGCAGAACTATATCCAGAAACACGACATCGTCCTGAGGTGTACAACTGTAGGTGGAGTGCACTTAAGTTGCCACGACCATTTTTTGATGGCTAGTCAAAAGGCAAAAGAACTGACAAACTTGAAGATACAAAACAATGAAAATCTGTTCATCTCAATACGGCTCGCTCATCGAAACAACAACACATATTGCTCTTGCTCACAAGCAAGCAGCCACCAGCTCCTATGTTACGGGATCCTCATGAAACAATTCCGGTTTGAGTGGGTAACGTCGTGCTCTCCTCTCCATTATAAAAGACATGTCCAGTTCTGAGCGCGATCAAATTGACACGTGTAGACTTCGACAAAGCTTTTTACGCCATATTCACTTCGGAAGACGCACAACAAAAGTCGATGTGTGATTTGGGCAAACTACTCACTCAACCATGAATCGTAATCTCGATAAAGCGTTATCAAAGTATACCATTGAACATTTCTTTTCAAATAGCCACTGCCAAAGCGGAGATGGCAAACCTACCGTACGCAGTCGGTGTGGACAAAAAGATGGCACCAGTTTGTTCTTCATCTGATCTACCAACCAAATGTTTTTCTTGCTACCGTATGTGTTTGGAAAACAAGCTGCGGCAAAGTCATCAGAAATGTTGTAGCACTCACTCTGTCTTTCTTGGACATGTCTTGGTTAGCTCGTCTTCCGCCTAGTGTTACCGTGGACCGCGTCGGTGTTGCGGCAGCCATTGCGGGATGCGTTGGACTTGTCGCCGAGGCTCAAAGGCAAGGGAAAGCCCCAATGAATGGGTCATTACCAGCAAAAGATGGAACTGCGGCAGGAAGAGTCTTCACATCCAAGCAATGCCGCCAATTGGAACAAGATGGATACATAGTGTTGGACAATTTCCTGTCGAAGCAACAAGTACAGGAAGCTCGCAATGCCATTCAAACCTTGGACGACAACTATCAGTTTCGTAGTAGTCCGTATGAAACATTCGATGGCAAGGCGGCAAGCAGCAGGACTCGAGATCGTGTCATTATCAATCGAAGCGGGAATCTCGACATGGTCCGAATGCAAATTTCGGCTTTTGCAAGGAGCTTGGTCGACTCGGATTTCAAAGGCTTTCCTCGAGACGACTATGATTCTACCTCTCTTCATGTCCCATCGCAAATGCAAGTGAGCATCTGTGGCGGATTGGAGACTCCAAATCCAGACGAGGAAGAATCGACACATAACTTTTATCACAAACACGTGGACTCAGCGGGAGCACATAACTTCTTTGAACTAGGTGTGATTGGGTGGATTCGGTCTCAACATTTGCGACAAAGGTACTTGACTTGCCTTGTCTATCTAAATACGGATTGGAAAGAGGGAGACGGGGGTTGCCTCCGCGTCTTTCCAAATGGCGAAAGCGAGGACTCTTATGTGGACATTGCTCCTCTTGGGGGGCGAATGGTGGTTTTATCTTCGCCCTCGTTGTTTCATGGTGTCCTGCCTACGAATGCGCAAAGGTACGCTTGTGCCGCGTGGCTGGCACTTGCATAATGGTCATGTGATAAAGCCAGACAATAGAGTGTTCATATAAAGAAACATGCACCTCATCATTCCTAACCCTAACAATCCTAACTGGTCGCTATTGTATACTCGTAGTATTGGCATGACCAAATGGGTCCCTATCGGATGGAGCTGCGGACTTTTTCTCCTCCACCTTTCCCCCTTCCACTTTTCGAAAATATCCAATCCTTCCCGGAGCCCACGTTACCAATACAAAATCTCCGTTGGGCAAAAAGTGTGCGTCATGTGGGTGCAAGAATCCCAACTTTCCCATTTGATCGGTAATGTTGAGAATGCCCTCCAAGGGCTGGACCAATGGCTCGTCTGGGTTTGGTGGATTGAAAATCCCCACGCTACCTTCAAGGAATGGTATAATAGCTTGCTTCGTAGTTGGATGGTATCGAATGTTGCAAGGCTGATACAAGTTGTAGGGTTCCATGTTCTGTTGCCCCAAGAACTCAAACTTTTCCGGTTGTTTCGGATCAATGGCAAAGTAGGACAGTCGATGATTCTCCCGATCGCAAACAATCATTGTACTATGACCATCGTCATCATCATTATCACTATTTCGTCCATCCCAGGATATGGCGTGCGAGGTGTGAAAGAAACCATCGTCCGTTCCAATCCCTCCAAAGTACCTTCCCGCATAGGTTCCATTGGACTTGTAGTATTGATAGATCCGAGAGGTTCCATAGCCATCAGCAAGATAAATGTAAGGAGAGTGAGGTTGCCCTGCAAACCAAGTTGGTTTGAATTCGGGCTCGGTCGAGTTTTTGTCCAAAGGAACTGGAGGTTGATACTGATTGGTCCAGACTACTTCTCCATCTGCTGTGGTCTTGGACAAGTGCTGGTCATTGTTGGCGTGATACAAGTACGTTGTGGTCCTTGCACCTTTGCCGTCTTTCTTTGCGTCTACTTCTTCCATGGCCGTCAATCCATGAGGAACGCCGGCACAAAGTGAAGACCCAGGACCCAAAAATTTGGCTGGTTGGTCATATTCCCCCGCCTTCCATTGCAGCAGACATTTGGAATCGTCCACCTTGTCTTGATAAGTAATAACAATTGTGGGGCCACACTCCAAATGATCTTGATCGGAGCAATCGTTGGAAACATAAATGCCGTGGGCATTCTGTAGGGAGACGCTATCTGGGAGTGGCAATCGATCCGGTTCGTATTTGTAGAAATAAGCCTTGTTTTCACCAAAGGCAAAGTTGTAATCCCGTGTACTATTCTCGGAATCATTATGTTTGTCATTTTCAGTCACAACGGAATCATCATTCACAGGTATCGACGTTTGAAGAATGGAAGATGAATCATCATTGTCCTCTGTCCATTGTTGTTGCAATTGATGAATACGGGACTGAAAGTTCGGTCGTTCGATCCAAATCAAATGCCGTAAGATGAAAAAGACAGTGGCCGACACCATATTCAGAAAGACTAGTTGATTGCGATTCATTGTGACGATGAAACTGATTGAGCAAATACAATTGGCATGACACAACAAATTCAAATCATGTGTTTGTTTTCTGAGATATATTAAATAATAGCGGGGCTATTATAAAGCTCGCGTCAGGAGGGGAAAACAAAAGGGGAAAGACAGACTGCTAACGTATCGTTTGCGGCGCATAATGTTGGAGAGAACCCAGAGTCCTTGACACACTGGTAACCGAAACAGAGCAGTAGTATTTCGCCTGCATATGCCAATATAGATGCTATGATTGTATCACGCTGGTACTATACAAGTAGGTTTGCAAAGTAATGAATACTGAACAACCCCCTTTTGCTGTTATGTATGTTTCCTATTTCCCTATAAATCGACTCGTTCGACTGATTTACATCAAACACAAACCCTGAATTTTCCAAACCGTTTGAAAATGACACGTCGATGTTGGATTGTGACTTTCCGGTAGCTTTTTTGGACCATCGGATATTATAATATGTCTACTACTCGTAGGTATCGTACTACATGTATATATCAAGGCATATTGGGCAGGATTATTGCAACATGACGCGCCATATTGAGCTTATTTGAGCAGAAAGTCGATTTTACAGAGTTCGTGGTGATCGGTGAAAGAATGGATTGCGGAGATTCTTACACTCTAAGTTTCAAGCAATAACGTTCACTACCAATGTATAGAAAATCCTTTAACGTTTCAAAGCATTAGATGTGATGTGGTGGCCTAGAGGAAAATATAAAAGGCAGTAGATATTATATAAACAAAACTAGGACACCATCGATTTTCGAAAACTGCAAAATTGCCATTTTCGTAACCCCAAGGCATATTTCGCCACTTCTTTTTTCCTCACCATGTTCCAACAACCCATAGGAGTATTGGATAGGAGGATCTCAACAGGTCGATATAGATTTGAGCTTATTTGAGCACCATAATCATCGTCAGATTGTGTCGCCATGTGGAAAGTGAATGCAAAACTCATTCGAGACAAATAACATTTTCGCGCCTTTTATTTTATTCGTAGGAGTACGGTAAGCGCGCCACGCGCGCTCGGAAATTCGCCGAGGCGGAGAGGTTGTCATTACTTGTACTGTAGGGTACAGCACAACGGGAACAGAAATTCGCCCAGGCGGAGAGGTTGTCATTACAGTACACGTACCGGTGGTACCTTCCATATCTTTTGATCGTGGTGAGCAAACACGTTACCATAGAGTAAAATATGCTTCATGCTTTCTAAAAGCTGCATGCTCATAGTTAGACTTCCAGTCCCTGCCTGATACTCTGCACAATACAATACGATACACATTGCTTCATTCAATACGATGACTTCCTATCACTACTGTGGGAAAGAAGGAGAAAAGATTCCAGACGACGTGCAAGAATTAAATATTCATCCTCTCGTTCGACGGATTCCGTTCGCGGCGTGCTATGGGCGCAAACAACTCACGCGAGTCAACTTCAATGGATCCGCTCTAACAGAAATTGGAATTCAAGCCTTTTATGGCTGTGCAAGCTTGTTGGAAATCGAAATACCTGCGTCGGTGACAGAAATTCTAAAAGAGGCCTTTATGATGAATTGTGAGGCATTGACAAAAGTTCATTTTCATGAAGATAGTGTGTTGACCTCCATTGGAAAGAACGCCTTTTATCTTTGCAAGTCATTGACTGAAGTAAGCATTCCTGCGAGTGTTATTTCCATTAAAGAAGGTGCCTTTCAGTCTTGCTGCTTATTGAGAAAGGTTCGTTTTCATCAAGATGGTTCATTGACAAACATTGAAAGAGAGGCCTTTGCCAAATGTAGATCCTTGACTGATGTGACCATTCCACCTAGTGTCATGAGCATTGCACCTTGTGCCTTTTGGAAATGTCAACTCTTGGCACGAGTGCGCCTCAACGAGGGACTAGGTGTCATTCATGCTGATGTTTTCTTGGGCTGTGTCAAATTGGAAAACGTGGACATTCCGAGAAGTCTTTCGATAATTGGCTGCGGTGCATTTTATGAGTGCGCTTCATTGCAGAAAGTGAATTTTGAGGAAGGAGAATTGACAGAAATTGGAAAACAGGCCTTTCAAGGATGTGTGAAATTGCACACTGTCAACATCCCTACCACTGTTGAGCGCCTTGAAACAAGGACATTCAGGAACTGCAACTCATTGGAGGTAGTGAAGTTCCAGAATGGTCTTCAATATGTTGAAGAAAAAGCATTTTACTTGTGCAAGAATTTGCAAGCAGTTTCTTTGCCGGGATCAGTGGAGTGGATTGGCCATGGGGCTTTTTGTGAATGTTCCAAGTTGTTATCAGTGGAATTTGGGGATCGCCCTAGATTTGTGCAGCTAGATAGCATGGCGTTTTCGGGATGTGCATCTTTAGTAAACATTTGTTTTCCCGTCGAAATCCCGTTGACCCTCCGCTGTGCGGTGTACAGCGTCTTTCAAGGCTGCACAACGCTGGAAAATCAATATGGTCATGCGAACATGCAGTTTGATCTGGTGCATCGCTTTGAGAATTTTCCGATACACAAGCGATGTCACCACGCCTCTGTTACAACAACGGATGAGCTGGCTCAAGAGATTGACTCGTCGATGAAGTCTTTGCAAGGTAATACTACCCATGATCATTTGGTAGATCGTTTCGGTTTGACACCATTTCACGTTCTACTATCGGCTGCAAGCTGCAGACTTGATCTTTTGCAAATCTTGCTAGCTGCGTATCCACCGCATGTCCTTGGATGGAAAGACGTGAATGGAAAGACTGCCGTTGAATGCTTGACCCAACGAATCTATCTGTCTGAAGACTCACGAAACATGCTTCGAATGGCTCTTGATCGATGGTTGGTGGGTTCTGTATCGAGCTGGAATGCATTGGAAGCTTGGAAGGTTGACATGTTAAGTAGGGTGAATGCGATCGTTGCCGAGGAGGAAGTCGAACAGAGGCATTTTTTGCTTCGAGAGGCGTCGATGGCTTTGTCGCGGTACGAGAAGTTGGAAGCTACGACGTTGTTGGAGTTGTCTTTGTGGAAAACTGAGTTGAATTCGGCCAACGATGCCTTAGAGGATGATCCAGTGAGGACTATGGTCGATAGGAATAAGCGAGAAGCATATCAGATTCGAAGTGGTGCCTTAGTCGTCATCCCGAATGTAATTTCATTCCTCCACGACAATATTCTAACATAAGCGATGATCTATTATAGAATATAGTCAGTGTAGTTAATGGGTGAACCTGGGACCAACTACTGGCTAGGATACCGGATTGTGGTTCCCATAGGCATACAGAATGTTGCTGAAGCCATAGGTATATCGGTGTGAGGTATGCTAAGTCATGACAAAGGATACATCGAAAGTCAATGAACGCATCAATTCAATCGATATCGATAAACTAAGGTGGCATTACTTACTGTAGCTTTCGATGGAATGAATGACTGAAGGAGGCTGTGTGGCCTTCGTCTGGAAGGAGAATTGTGATCCATCAAGAGTATCGAACTTTTATGAGCACTATGATGATGCACGAACGACATCAGACAGATGAAGATGGACGACAAGGATCTTTTGTGGACAACGGAGAATAGAGGAAAATAAATGATGAATCATCATGAATTCTTTCCATTCTAGCTTCACCTGCTGGATCTCTCTTTCGAGCAAATTTATCTCCGCCTACTTGCTAGCATGACGCATTCTATTTCCTCCTATAATCGTTGGTCTTCCTGTATTCTTCTCGCTGTGTTATACTTGGCTTCTAGTCCCCATGCAACCACGGAAGCAGCTAGATTGGGCAGTCATGAACTTGTGATTGAACAGAATAAAGAAGAAGAACACAATCCATACGCTCAAAACAGGGATCCTAGCTTCGCCACCATCTCCACTGATGTTCCGACCATTTCCATTGGATTGGATGTTTATGGAAAGTCTGTCGATTTGCCTCTCGTTGGAGCTGGAACCTGGCAGTACAATGATACGATTGCGTACGAATCTGTCTGCAAGGCCATTCAAGCGGGATACACGTTTGTAGATACCGCATGGGGCTACAAGAATCAAAAGGGGGTGGGCAAAGCCCTACAAGATTGCTGGTTTGGCAGTGGAAAATCTCGCGAAGATTTGTTTCTCATGACCAAGATTCCGGGTGGTCTCAACACGTCGGAGGTTTGGGCGACTCATCAACAAAATTTGAAAGACTTGCAATTGGACTATGTGGATCATCTCATGACACACTTTCCTGCTGACTGGAAAGAGACCGTGGCATCACCAGAAGCAAGACAGGAAGAATGGATGGCCTTGGAATTCATCTATCGCACGGGACAAGCTCGATCGATTGGAGTGAGCCACTACTGCACTCAACATTTTGAAGATATCCTAAAAGTGGCAACCGTTATGCCCTCTATTAATCAAGTGGAATATCATGTCGGATCCCAGGATATTGACAACGTCATGAAATATTGCGCCGACCACAAGATCACCTTTATGAGTTTCTCACCCCTGTGTGGTCCCTGCGAGTATGAACCACAAGATTCATTGATTCATGGTGACTTGGTGTCGAAAATTGCCTCGCATTACCAGAGATCAACCTCTCCCAATCTTCGACTTGAGTCGTCCGAGACGGATGCCATTACTGGAAGTCAAGTGGCACTTCGATACATTGTCCAACAGGGAATCCCAGTCATTCCCAAGAGTAATACCTTGAGTCACATGCTTTCGAATCGCAACATTTTTGACTTTGAGCTGACTCCAGAGGACATGGATGCTTTGGCGGGGGCATCCAAGCCCGCAGGCGAAGGAGGAGATTGCGATGTACCATAATGAGGTGTGATTGACAGGAGACTGAAAAATAACGAGACTATAAATATTGTAGCTACAGAGTTTTATGATTCTAGGCTCAACTATATTGTCGTGTGCAAGTATATAAAGAAGCCGCTTTAGGGCGTCCATATCACAGGACCCAAGTTGTACGAATACCGCTGTCGTCGAAATCCATACTCCCAAACAGGATCCAAGTTTCCCCTCCATTCCCAATCGTTGCAGTTGGGATCATCTCTTGAACAACACGTCGAGCAGCAACTGCAAGTAAAGTTGCCAAATTCATCCGTGGCACGGTCTCCCGCAGCGCTGCCAAAACCAGTATAACAATCGGCCACAAAGGTATCCACCAGGATATCGTCCGAATTGCAAATGATTTGCGCGTCTCCGTCAAAATTATTCTGTTCCATTAACAGGAGTTCCAGATCGGTCAATCTCGAAAACTCATCCGGTATCGTGCCGCTCAATTGATTTTGCTTCAATATCAAGTGCCGAATTTCCGTCAATTGGCCAAATCCCTTGGGAAGGGTTCCGGTTAGAGCATTGTCATCTGTTGGCGGCGAAAGAGGACACAAATAGTGATTAGTTGGTTTATTATTCGTCATGGCAACAAACACAATTTGCAGCCCGTCTAGTGTCCACTTACGAAAATCAAGAAACTGCAGATTAGAAAGGTATTGAATGTATTCTGGGATTGTACCTTGCAAATTCGCTCTCTTCAAACCTAATTCGCGTAGATTTGTCAACTCGATCAAGAACTTGGGAACGGTTCCCTGTGCAAAATTGTTGATTCCGATATGAAGGTAGCTTAAATTGGTAAGCTCGGCAAGTTTTTCCGGTATGGTTGAAGTGAATGCGTTGATGCTGAGATCCAAATGATGTACATTCCTCAAATTGGTCAGGCTCTCGGGAATAAAGCCACTGAGCTGATTTTCGTGCAGTGCCAAGAATTCTAGCTTTTCATTGAACTGTGGAATGGGTGGGAGAGGACCTTGCACTAAGAACGGTAGAAAACAGTAGACGTGTGTCTGGTGAGAATGAAGAATGAAGAATTCAACAAGAATGAATGATTCTGTGACAAGGCCGCAGCCAGCTGCCAGCTGCCATCCACTATTGAAATACACCCATGCATGCTTACCTAGATTGGCGTGGAGGTCGATCACTCGCAAGTCGTCCGAGGCTGTAAAGAGATTGCCCGGCAAGGACCCCATCAACAGAGAATCCGACAAGTCCAATTCTTGCAGTTGTGGCCAGCTGGCCATGATGCTGTCTGTAAGAGTCCCCGATATGTAATTGTGATCCAAATAAAGCGACTTTAAATTGATCAGCGGCGCAAACTGGTCCAGAATCCCATCCAAGTTGTTGTTGTCCAATCCAAGCAACTGCAAATTGGTCAACTTTTGAATTTCTGCTGGCACTTGCCCTGTCAATTGGTTGTTTCCCAGTCCGAGGTAGGATAGGTTGGTCAATTCGCCGATCCAAGTAGGGATCGTACCCTTAAGGTTGCACCATTGTAGTATGAGTTGCCCTAAGGATTCCATTTTCCACAAGCCAGGTGGCAAAGTGCCTTTGATACCACCATTGTACTCCAAATTCAACACCTGCAATCGATACAAGGCCTGCACTTCATGGGGAATTGTACCAATCAGTCCATTAGAGGCTACAAGAATAAAGAAGAAGAAGTATGAACTTGTGTTAGAGGAGCCCTTTGTATACAGGCAGATGTCAAAAGGCACCACAGCAATGCCCAACCCAACTCCTTAGATAAATGCACTTACGCAATGACAAAATATAGGGGAAATAACTGTCTGGATTGTTGGTCATTTCGCTCTCGTTGCAACCATTCAATCCATAGACTACTGTATCTTCTTCGTACTCTTCGTTGCCGACTTTGAATTCCTCAAACCAGGTACAAATATGTCCGTCACTCAAAAAGCCCACTTGATTTTCCCATTGCGGGCCTCCCAAGGAAAAGTAGAGGACGGCCATGACGTAACGATCTTCAAAGGTTGGGTCGGCAGTAGTGGGGACTGGATATGCCATGTCGTGGTCACCATGGGCCATCCATTGGGCTGCCAAGTACTGAGGCGAATTGGTATCGTCAAAAACGTCGGTATGAGAAATCCCCCGTTGCTTCGTCACAAAGTCTTGAATGGCAAGATACTCGTCTGTCTCACCGTGCATCCAATGATATTCCTTGCTGGATTGGTTGGGAACATAGGCAAAAATGAGAGAAACGACAATGACAGCGGAGATAATGACCAGGGCAATTGCCTTGGCAAAGGGCCATGAGCTAGATATCCCAATTTTGGGTGTGGCTACCAATTGTCGCTTTCTTCGTGTTTGGCAATGTTCTTGCAAATATTCCTCATCGATTGTGAATTCTTCGAGTACAGGAGCAAAGATGCCATCCGTCGTCGTATTGCCCTGACCATCATTCTTCTCCTCTTGTGCAAAATCTATAACTTCTTCGTCTTCCTCATAATCATCGTCTTGCTGTACATCAAAGTAATGACCATCTGGATCCATTCGTTTTGGAAATGGGTCTTGTTTTTTGGGCAGTCGCAAGGATTGCAAGATCTTTGGCAATCCCATTTTTGACGACGACGATGATGATGATGATGATTTGTATCCCATTTGTGCCTTGTATTCTTCCACATTGGGTAATTGGTTGCCATGCTCCTCTTCCGCTTCCGCTTCTTGATCTTGTTGCTCTTCTTGTCGTTCTCGTTCTCGTTGTTGTTGCTGTTGTTGAGAAACATAATCATTGTAATCATAACCTCGTTCTTTGCATATCAGTTTCAGATCATCTTGTTCGTCATTTGTCAAAGAGTCCCCCATTCGATGGCGCGTCAAGAGTTCGAGTTCGTACATTAAATCCTCGTCTACTGGCTCGCCCTGTTCGTATAGGTATTGCAGGCGTTGCAACTCTTCATAGTTTTTGGATTCTTCCATCTTTCTTTGGAACGATTGATTTTATATTATTGTATTGTATTGTACGTCGTGTGTTGTTGTGATACATCCAAATACAGCAGTGTTTGGAGAAATCTCGTTTTTGTTCTTTTTTTTTGCACTAGAGAGAGCGAGAATTTAACAAGAGATGTTGATGCGGTTGGTACCAAAGCGGTTCTGGTTGACACACTCCTCCTTTTTCTTCTGGTCTTGCAAGAGGTGCTTGAATTTGGTGGTGATTCGTGTGTGACCAAATTGAAAAACTGCGTCCATGGGTTGTCCGACGTCGCAGACATGTCGCAGATGTAGACGTTGAATTTATTCGGCCCTTTCCCAGAAAAGGAGAGAAACCACACGACACACATCCGTTTTTCCGTGTCTGCACTGCTATCGTACCGGTACTGTACCATGATGGAGGAGAATGAGCACAACCCAGGAGACCTCGAGCTTCACGAGCACGATCAACTCCCGAATGTAGAAGAATACAAGGCCAGTATAGGACATAACGGTTCCAAGAAACAAGAAGCGAGTCCCAGCAAACCAGATCCAGACGGTCACGACGGAATCTTTCTCACCAACGATCATGCTGGAGAACCATTCATGATTGACGACATGGAAGAAGGAGATGAAATAATCCAAGAAGATTACCATGAGATTCCCCGTCTAGGCCAATTCAAGAAATCCCAAGCTCGACTTCCCTGGAGCAGAGGCTGTTGGAAATTCTGTTGTCTGATGAGTTTCTTGTTGTTGGTCGCAGTCACTTTGGGATTGCTCTTGACGAGTCCGGAAGAAGAAAAGGAATTTTGGCATTTCATACAGGGTGATACCAATGGATATCGAGCCGTTCGCAATTATGTGACCGATGTTGCCAAATTGACCGACCCAGATATCTTCAATGGCCTAGAATCTCCTCAATATTTTGCGGCTCAATGGTTGGCGCATGGAGATTCGTTGGCCATGGAGGTTCCTGTTAACGAAGATTCTCAATACAGTCAACGTTATGCCATGGCGGTCTTGTACTTTTCCTTGAATGGCCCCGAGTGGAACCACAATTACAACTTTTTGAGTCCCGACCATGTCTGTGCCTGGTATCAAGAATTTGAAGTCATTTCGGGCGCGGACCAAGACTTGGATCAAGAATTCAAACTGTATGGAGTGCACGAATGCAAACCAGAAGATGGGAAATTGGTGGCGCATGCCATTTATTTGCGTAAGTAGATGCTAGTTCTGAGTATGGCGCTGTTGGTGGTGGCTGACCGAGTTTGTCTTTGATTTGCCATTGATTTACCATTGATTTGCCATTTATTTGCACTGTTCCTCACCTGCATCTTCGCTTGTTCTACACAGCCGCAAATGGACTGAATGGTACTATCCCTGCCGAAATAAAGGCTTTGGGTCAATTGGAGTCCCTCGAGATTGAAGCGAACGATGGTTTGACGGGCAACTTGCCCTCGATTCTCAGTGAAATGACCAGCTTGAAACACCTAATGCTCCAATTTTGCAACCTGGAAGGAAAGATACCTACTTGGATTGGAAAATTGACCAATCTGGAATCGCTTGGATTGGGAGGGAATGCCTTGACGGGAACCGTGCCCACGGAATTGGGCTCGTTGACACGATTGAACCTACTGGGCTTGGACCGCAATCAGCTTTATGGAAACATTGACGTCTTTGGTCCCATTTCGAATTTAAGGTCTCTTTACATTGATTCCAACTACATTTCCGGATCCATTACGGCCGCTTGGATGGGCAATTTCCCCCTTTTGGAAGAATTGGATTTGAGTGACAATGTGATTAGCGGACAACTTCCAAGCGACTTTTTTGATTTGTCCAACCGGGTCAACTTGCAAGTGGTCGACTTGCATGGCAACCAATTGGTCGGAGATATTCCCACTCCTGCGACCGAGAATACGGTCATGACGTTCTTGTCACTACATGAAAACAAGTTTGAAAATGCCGTGCCCGATTTGGTCAAACTGAGAGCTTTGAGACACGTGGACTTGAGTAGCAATCGACTGACTGGAAAATTGCCACAAAGCATGGGGTTGATGAGTAACCTTGAGTATCTATTTGCGGGGACCAACTCGTTTGATCAGGGTCGGATTCCATTCTGGTTATTGGAATTGACCAACCTACGAGAGTTAAGCTTGAAGGAGTCTCAACTGACAGGAGTGATTCCGGCCACAATCTTTACCTATTTGACCAAGTTGCAGTTTCTCGATTTTCGTAAGTGAAAGGATGAATGTTGGGTTCGCGGAGATAGGTGATGATGGTCGTTTGTTTGATGCTTTCTAGCTTGCTCACACTACCACTTGTTATCTGTTTGCAGATTTGAACAGTTTGACGGGTCAAGTACCGGAGGATGTCTCCAAATTGACGGATTTGAGACACTTGCTGCTCAAAATGAACAAGCTTAACGGAAATATTCCTGAGACCATTAGTCAAATGACCAACTTGGAAGTTTTCTTGATTGAGCAGAATGGTTTCTCGGGAGATACAGATCCTATTTGCTCGTCTCCCGACATGAATATTCAAGCCTTTGTGTCGGATTGCGGGGATGATCCACCCAGTATCGTATGTACATGCTGCACTACTTGCTGCAGTGTTGCAGATGCGTTGTGCAATACCTTTGAGTTCAATTGGAAGGCCAACTTGGATCCAGTCTCACATTATGGGTACCGACGCCAACGCTACAATTATGATACCGAAATGACGATAGTACCATAGAATAGACAACAAAAGGAAAATAAATACATAATTGTATATTACATTCATATATTGAAACAGCAGTCCTAGCTACTACCGGTATTAATAGGGTAATCACTACAGTAGTTAGATGTATAATCATTAGCGAAAAATAAAGCATTAGAAATTTGAAATTTGAATACGTAGCTAAGTACGAGTAGGTAGGTACAAGCCAGACTAGTTTGACTGATTCGATTCATTCGTCACTGTTCTTTGGTCGACAAGTTTATTTTGCAACGTGACAGCAGCCTTTTTGTAGTACTCCTGTCATTGTTGCCACTTCCCTCGCATCAATCGCTCCATCAGCTCATCCACGAGACGCTTAGACATGTGGAATGAGTACGGTGACAACAAAGAACTCAATGATGGAGTTGTCAATGATCTTGAGGTTGCCTTTCAAGAGAGTTTTGCAGCATTGGGCGAAGAATTGGAACAGATTACGTCCTTTGAGAGTAGCAATGGATCCAGTAGTACACCGGCTGTGTACGATGAAGATGATCTAGACGATGATGATAGCGGCAATGTTGATCATCTTCGAAATGAGTTGAAAGGAATCAAAACTTCGCCCATTTATGAGAGGCGACGAAAGGATGATGCTGCAAGTATCCCCCCTTTTGATGTGGCAGGAGAAATGATGGTGGACCAAAAGATAATATCAGATACTCCGAATGCATTCATTGGTGATATCGGTAGCGATTCGTCATTTTCCACTGTCGAAGACTTCCTTGATGAGGACGACATGGACGACAACATGATGGGATTGAAAGGCCAGCATCAATTTGATAACGACGGAAATGAGACCATCATCACTCCTTCCGGAAATTCTGAGCCAGATGATATCATGCTATCAAAGGAAACAAAGAAATTGGAACTGGCGAATTCTGTCTCACCTCCACTTCTTGACATTGAAGCAAGCAATCCATCTCCAATGGAAAATGAAGCAAATGACAGAAGTTTGATTGATCGATCATTGATTGCAAACTACGAAAATCCAATGGGCGAAGCAGTTGGTGACATTTTAGTGATTGGAGATAGCGATAGCGAGGATTCATCGTTTTCTTATCCCGGAGAATTCCGAGACGAAGATGATTCACCAATGAAAGAAAACGTGATGAACAAGCGCAATTTGCCCTTTGACAACAGGATGTCTCAACGCTTTTCTTCAAGGCCAGATCCGCCTAGTTGGAATTTTGCAAAAAAGTCGCGGAGAGCTACAAAATCTAGCCCATTTACCATTGGAGTCGGCGGGGATGGATACTCGTCCCAACTGCCCACTCCAGAGGAATACTGGTCATATTCCGATCACTCGGGCCACGAGCTTGTATCATCCCGAAAAAGACAACGAAAGTGCTCCAAAAAGTGTATTCTGCTTGTTTGCGTGGTGGTGCTTTTGCCATCGGTATTGGTTCCTCTATTGATGCTCCAGAGCAGATTTGCTCGTGTGGAGGAGGTTGTTGTGTTTCTTGTACAAAACGACATTTCGACAGAAGTCAATCTGCGAAACCGGAAAAGTCCACAAAACAAAGCTGCGAAATGGATCGCCAATACGGATTCGCCTCATGTCACACCGTCCATGGACAATGACTTTTTGGATAGATATGTCTTGGCGGTAATGTACTTTGCTCTGGGTGGGGATATCTCCTGGGCTCACTCTTTGAACTTTCTGGAACCAGAACATGTTTGCAGTTGGGGAAAATCCTTCAACGACAATAATGGGAACGAGCTGGTGTACGGCGTGACGGAGTGCCATGATATTGATAACAAACGAGTACCAGTGGGATTGTCCATGGGTAAGTTGTTTGGGAATAGGATCCATGGAATTCAAATTATTCGTCGAGTTGGTACTAACATTAAACCAAATTGTAGCTTTTCAAAGTCTCAGTGGAACACTGCCAGATGAGCTTCGCTTTCTGACAGGTTTGGAGACGCTGGTCCTGCAATACAACTCAGAGTTGGAAGGGGAGTTTCCGTCTTCGATTCGATCATTGCAAAACCTCCGCCGGCTCTCATTGGAGCATTGTTCTTTGACAGGTACTCTCCCCGAGTGGCTTTATGAACTAAAAGAGCTTACAACATTGGGACTCGGCAACAATCTTTTTTCCGGGGCAGTGCCTCCTTCCATCGCAACCATGACAAATCTTCGGTCGTTAGGCTTGGACGACAATGAACTGGTTGCAGACCTGAGCCTGTTTGGGCCTCTTTCGAATCTGGAGTATTTGTACCTAGATAGTAATGAAATACTGGGCGAAGTTTCGTCATCTCTTCTTGAACAATGGGGGAAACTGCGCGAGCTTGATGTGAGTCGGAATCAAATAAGCGGAAAGATCCCCGAAACACTTTTCTCGCACAAGCAGCTGCGAGTAGTTGACTTGCACGGAAATCGAATACAAGGGGCAATACCAGATTTGGAGGTTGAAGTGAACGGAAGTTTGCAGTACCTGGCACTTCACGACAACTTTTTGAGCAAGCGAATACCAACGACCATGGGATTTCTGGTTGCTTTGAAGCATTTGGATTTGAGCTTCAACAATTTGACTGGAACCTTACCAAACACTCTCGAGAACATTTTTAACTTGGAGTATTTGTTTGCTGGAGACAACAATTTTGAACCAGAGGCATTCCCGCAGTTTCTACTCGACATGGACATGTTATCGGAGCTCTCACTTAGGGGCATTAATTTGACTGGTACCCTTCCGAATGCGATTGATTCACTATCTAGTTTGCGATATCTCGATTTGAGTCAGAATGAGTTGAAAGGTATGAAGAAAAAAAGGTGTTTCTTCATTAGAAAATGTATTATATCTTCCTCACAAAACACCTGCATTCTATCGGAGCATAGGTACAATACCCGCAAGTGTTGGGATGCTGAGAGACCTTGAGTATCTCTTGTTGGAATCTAATCAATTTTCTGGGACGCTACCACAAAAGTTGAGCCAACTTGGGAACCTACGTGAGTCATTGCGCAACAGAATATGTGTGTTCTAACAAGTGTATCCTAACTGCATTCCACGTTTTCAGAAACGGTCCTTCTCGAACAGAACAAGTTGGAAGGAGACACAGATATGCTGTGCGAAGGTAGCTCGACTGAGAACATAGGAATTCTTGTGAGCGATTGCGAGGAGCCTACAATGTCTTGTGCTTGCTGTACAATATGTTGCTTGAGCACCGACACTGGCTGCAACAGTATCGATTTTGGACGGAACGTTGATCTCAAATGGGAATTTGGCTACCGTAGTCACGGGTAAACGGAGTTCACTGGGACAACTCCGTAATTTTGATGTGCAGAAAAGGGCACAGAAGCGAGGGTAGACAGAAGTAATCATCAAGGATACGTTCGACACGAATGCATTCTCTCGTTGCTGCCTTTATTTCTTCTTCTTCTTGCGTCTATCTTCAATGATCACGGCATTTCTTCCAAAACGGCCAGTATATACAGTTCTTCCATCTTCTGTCTGCTGGAGGCCTTTGATCCCTTCAATCTGCGATTCAGTAGCTTTGGTTGTGTTGGAGGAGCTCAGTGGCCTTAGGTTTGCAGGATTTACAGTATTTGTTGGAGCGAAGGTTGTAGTCCCCCAAAGTTTCTCTGGCCTCATGCGTTCCCCGTTCACCTGGGCCATTGCCACTTCAACCCTGAATGCAACGGCTTTCTTTATTGCCTTGAGCTCACTCACAAACCGATCAGCACCCATGCACATAGCCCCAGCGCTCGTACCAGCTGATCGAATCATTGCATCATCCGTGGCGACAATCAGACTCCCCGTGAGTTCTCCCTTTGTCACATTCTTGGCTTGCAAGCATCTCCCCTCGATATAAGAATCTGCCTCTACTCCGGTCCCTGTAAATACAACTCGGACACCATGTTTCGAAACATCTTTCGACTCTTTCTGATCCGTTGCCGAAATGCGTCTTTGTCCAGACTGTCCCAATGGTCCATTCCGATTATCCTTTCCAGCCCCATCAAAGACCACTTCGATTCTCCAACTCTTGATCGACCGCATATTCTCCAGATCATCTACTAGAAGCTGGCGGGCCCGTGCAGGATCATTCTTTGACATATGTTTTTTCAATCGAGGCCATTTGTAAATGATGTTGTACCCATCGACAATCTATGCATGCAAGCGATAGGTGTGAGAATCAACAAGATATCCAGAGTACACAATGTCCGTTGTAGGGTTGAGACAAGAAATTTAAAAAGAGACGAGAAGCTTACCACAAGAGGAGGAGTCGAAGTTCGATTCAAAATCACGTCCCAATCAGGATCCTGGAGTTGAAATTTTTGTTAGCCAATGACCATAGTACGAAACAAGCTTTTAGCATCAGAAGCTGCAATCGTCCCTACCTGTCCTTTCCGCCGTCTTTCTTCTGCCTTTTGTTCAATTTCTTCTTCATCCCAAGCTCTTCGATACTTGGTGCGCGCAACCTTTTTCTGTCGAAAAGCTGCGGTCCCTCCCTCTCTCATTTTCTTGTTAAGTTTGCCGTACTGAATTTGCCGTCGAATCGACACATTGATGTCGTTCGACACTCTTGGAGCTGCTGGTGTTGGTGTTGGCGTTGCTGCAGGAACTGATTGGCTTGATGTTGACGACGCCGCCTTCCCTTTTCGCTTCTTTTTCCCATCTTTGTGTCCTCCCATTGTCAAGAAGCTCCTTGTTGGACTTGCCACGGTACCAAGATTTGTATTCGCCACTTCAATAGTAGGTATCGTCTGTCCCATGAAAGATGTAGATTGTGAAGGTATTCTCCAGTTTGTAAAGGCTAAAGATTGACGAATGGCTGAGCTAGAACCACGAAGTTGAATGGAGGCTGCATTGTGGAGCGCAAAAGCGATTACCAGAAACGATACTGAGAGCGCATCCAAAATCCGCGAAGCCCTCGTCATCCTCTTCCTCTTCAACCACTGAAGCTTCTAGTCCTTCTCGTCACTTCAATCGTCTCTTTCCTTCAGTACTCTCTGTTTTTATAAGTCAGAGTTTTGCGCTTTCTTCATGTCCACATCGATTTTCCACCTCATCACATCTCGCATCGCATATTTTGTTCCATTGTTTGACTCGTACGACCATCATGACGTCACTGTCGACCGCATTCATTCATCAACAAAAGAACGAATGATGATGGTTTATTAACCAACGCGTCGCAAATATCACTCCAGCAAGACACCAATTGAAAATGATGTTCTCTTCCATACTATCCAAGCAAGTGTTTGCTCGCGCTAGCACAGCGACTCGAAGCTTCTCTACTACCGAGAAAATCTGGAAGGTTTACCTCAGCGGTGAAATTCACTCCGACTGGAGAGAAGTCATCGCAAAGGGAGTCAGCGAAAAGGGGCTTCCAGTGTCTATCACCTCGCCCAATACAAGTCATGAAGATAGTGATGATTGTGGTGCTATCATTTTGGGAATGGAAGAAGAGCGACCAAACTGGGATAAAATTGGTAGGTTTTGAAACGATGGATTAGTATTATGGTTCGACACGTGTAGCATTTCTATTTCAATTTTCAGTTCCTTACAATATCCTATCCACATTTAGGGGCTAACATGAATGCCATTCGTACCAAAACCCTATTGAGCGAAGCAGATGTGGTGGTGGTTCGATTTGGCGAAAAGTATCGACAGTGGAATGCGGCCTTTGATGCTGGATATGCAAGTGCTCTTGGAAAGCCCATCATCACGCTGCATCCACCAGCGATTAGTCACATGCTAAAAGAAGTCAATGCTGGAGCCAACGCAGTATGTGAAGAACCAGAACAAGTTGTAGATACACTTGCATACGTCATTCGAGGAGATCTTCCAACACCAAGGGATGGCGACGATTGGGTTCCAATTGCGGATAGACTTGGAAAGGGAAACCCAAATCCGTAGGCTACAGTCGCTGCAAGAGCTTTTGACGGAATGCATTAGATAGAGACAGTGTCATAGCCACAATCTTGCTATATTGTGCCTCTTTTTGAAGAACAAATACATTTTGGATCAATTTTGCGCTACTTATCATCTTAGCGCCTGTAAATGCGACTGCAAATTATCGTTCTGTAGCTCTGACATAAATCGAGTTTCCTCGTCACGAAGGCTCCATCGTAGCATAGCAGGTATGGAACAATCAACCCCAGTTGTGGAAGGAATCTCCTACAGTACAGCAACTCGCACGATACTATACGAAACCGTACTATACTGTAGGTTCACCGCATCAAATTTCAGGGATAAAGAGCTTTAATAAGGGGGGCTAAATGGGGGTCGTGTCGAACTATTATTTCAAAACACAACACAACACAACAACATCAAAGGAACATGAAGGATGAGCAATCAGCATGGCTCGGGAGGATTGGTTTTGTCTCTCGGACGTAAAATTGTCTTCTTTTGCGTCTTGTACTGTTTTTCTTTATTGACGATTCATTCAGTCCTTTCTCTCGAGGAAGGCAAGCCCGAACAAGTCTTGGATGCATCTGGTCAACATCAATTGACAAAGAATGCAGACAAGAGCAGCCATTCGTTGCCCGACACTTCTCCAAAAAAGCTCCAGGACAAATTGGATCAAGAATATCGCATACATGGTCGGCCTTATGAAGGTGAGGATTTTGCGGACATCTTTATTGATGATGATTCAACTGGACAATGAATCGAGCTGACGAAACTTATCCTTCTCATTGCAGGCAACCTGTGGGAGTTATCCGATTTCGCGCCAGCATGGATGAAAGGTAAGACATCACTATAGCGAGGAGACATACCCGTTTGGAGTTCTTTCTCAAGAATTTCCATCCCATTGTAGAGTACTTCGAATGGCACAAACAAGAGCGGTTTCGCTTACTTTCGAGTACAGAACCAGATGTTTGGACAAAGACACCCCTGCTTGTCATGCAGTGCTTGAAAGAAGAAGATTCAAAGTGCGGAGGCACTGCTGATCGAACAAAGCCCTTTCTCTTTTTGCTTCGTGAAGCATACATGACGAAACGATTGATGTTCATTCATTGGACTTTGCCAGCACACCTGGAAGAGTTCTTGGTCCCTCCGATGGGAGGGATGAACTGGAGAGCTCCAAAGCCACTTCAAGATATGGTAAGTTACGAATATTTTTTCCGCATGAGACCAACGTAGTGTCTCTCATGTAGCATCTGCAAACAGTTGGTTCAAAGAAAGACGAAAGGCTTCAAGATTTTCAAAGGTGAAATTCTGAAGAGTAGCCGCTACAAAACCACTCCAATCATCCAAACGCGACTGCAATCTGTGGATGGTTTTCGAGAGCTGTACGACGACGATTTGGTGTTAGGTGAAGCAAGCTTTGAAGATGTATTCCATGATGCATGGAGAATTCTCTTTACGCCGTCAGTGCCTGTCCAGCAGATTCTGGAATCGGAGTTTAGACGGATGGGGCTGATATCAGGAAAGTATTCGGCGGCTCACCTCCGCGCATTGTAAGTACAAGATGCACGTGAATGAAGAAGCTCATGCCATGCGTTTGAAAAAATCACTGAATGCTTTGCTTCTGAAGGTATGGTCGAGTTGAGAAGAGAACTGAAGAGCAAGTATGGGCCCTGACATCTAATGCAGTAAACTGCGCATCCATGCTCTACCCTGGGACCCCCATACTAATGGCGTCTGATCTTTCTCGATGCACAGAAGTTGCCGTCGAATATGGCAAGCAGAAAGCTGCCAAAGTCGTTGCTCGTGAGCAAATCTCACTGCCACTTCACTTGGACAAGGCCGACGGGATGGAAAACCGAAAGCCATCAGAATTCTACGATACCTTTGTCGATCTCTATTTGATGGGTATGGCTCGTTGCGTGACGTACAACCGAGGAGGCTTTGGTCAATGGGCATCTCTGCTGAGCCACAACTCATCTTGCCATCACAATCAAAAGACTTCGATCAAGGGAGTTGGCGCACCCTGCAACTGGACGGAAGGAAATGGGAATAGTGTTGTCGGTGCGAATCAAGAGTCTCCAATACCGCTGTTTGTGGAACCGATGTCTTCGGACCCGTGAATTTCACTTCATGACAATGTTCAGAGCTACAGTGACTTCCTGCGCGATGAACTCTTCCTGTGACAAATTGAGAACTCGCTTGTTTTCGACTTGCGGTGCATCAATTGCAGTAGTCGTGCTAACGCCTAGCACGAAATATGTAGAATCAAACAAACGCAAACATTATGGAGTGCGAAGATGGACACAAGGAACATGGGACTCAAGTGGATCCATGATCAACCATCTCACCTGACGGGTCAAAAGAAACCAGAAGTGATGCGGAATGATGCTGTGCAATGTGCAAAATAATAATTTTAACGATGTCCTACCAGTCTTTTACCTGTTTTCGATTCGCTTTGACTGCACTCCGTTTCTTTTTGAACTCTTTCCGTCTTCGTTTCTCTCCTTGCGAGATCCCTTCCCGCTGCCTTCTTATTTTCGGTCGCGGCCACGCTTCGAGCACCATGACCTTTAATTTGTCCAAGGCGGCTTTTCTATTCATGCCTTGCGTTCTATTCTCTTGGCTAGTTATCGTCATGAATCCTTCTTTATTGATCCGATTGCTCTGCTGGGTGGACAACCTCTCTCGAACTTCCCTCGGCATCCAGTCAGCTTGCATGACGTGGAAACGGAGTTCTACTTTGGTACTGAGTTTGTTGACATTTTGACCTCCCGATCCTGATGACCGCACAAAACTGATTTCGAGCTTGTCTTCTGGGATAGAAACTGTTTTGGGAACCGTCCATGTAGAAAATGATCGTCTCGGCGGTCCACTGTTGGGGTTTCGTCTCATGTTAGCGTTGTTCGTGGCAGGGCTATAGGGCTCATAGGTCCACGTAGGCTTAATGTCCTTTTCCTCTTCTTCACTGTTGCTAGAAAGTAGGTAGCTGAATTCTCTTCTTCCCAATGTATCTGTCGCTTGTACTCCAAAAGCTGGTCGAATTGGGTTGGTCACAAAAGCAGCCATCGATGATAATGATGATGATGATGGCCTGGCCGAAACGAGCACCCTCTTCATTTGATTACATATTAACAACACCGACATGAATACGAAATACCACTGTACCCCACCACGAACAAAAAAATGATGATACATCAACGATAATAACGAGGTTCGATCACGGCAAGGTGAACATATTATGACATCAATATGATTGCCTACTTTTGTCCTCGTTTCCAATCGTACCTGGTACGATACGTGTGAATTCATATATACGATTTGACACTACAAGTACAGCACTACATCATCACTCTGTAGTCATCGCCTTGCGGTCATCCCACCCCGTCGTTCAGTCGCACGTACACGTGTACGGAACCCCCTTCTTCTGTCTGTCCATATTCCATATGTCTCTCGTGGTGTTACTATTCTTGGTCGCAGAATGCTGACAAAAAATGATGACGGATGCTACGAAGAACGCAACAAGATCTCATCAATGCCGTTGACAGACTCGCTCACTCACTCGCTCACTCACTCGCTTTGAGATAAACCACACCATATCCAAACGATGAGAAGCTTCAATCCGTTATTCCTGACTTTAATCCTCTCATTCTTACTACGTCTGGAATGCCAAGCGTTTGTCGTGCCGAAACAGTGCTGGTCCGCAAAGCTCACGTTGTCGGTTGCGGAAAATGACAACCACAATCAGAACGAGGACGAAGAGAGCGACGAAAGCATCGGAGAGTCGCTAAACACTCTTCTCGACAAACAGTTCTTTGATCCTGAAAAATATGACGAGAATGATACTGGGCCCCTTGCTTGGTTTGCCAACTTTGTCAAGCGAGACTACGAATTCGCTGAAACTGTCTACGTGGGCGTCTATTTGACTGTACTGGTGATCATTACACAAGAGGTGTTGCGAATGCAGCTTTATGGAGACAAGTATATGCCTTTCGCACGTATAGGGAATGGCAATCTCTTTTGAAAACAAAAGCCGGAATGGATATTGGTCCACAGAATGACAGAGAAGGGGCTCTTGACGCAATCTCTTGACAAATGCAGATGACACGCGACCCACAAGAAGTCAAATTGTGAAGTAGGAGAAAGCTGGTCTACTTGATTTACTGTACGAAACCACATTGGCGATTGGTGCAAAGGAGGGAGGCTTGGTTGAAAGTGGTTACTAACATCACATCCATGGATTTCACCGTCAGGCATCACGTTGAGAGAAAACTGTTTCGGGCAATCGAAACAAAGCCTCGTTTTTTAATACACGACGGATAGGTTGCCCGTATCTCATGGCTCGTAGCAGTAACGTGTGCATATATCCCATAGGAAATGCATTGGCTTCTAGTAAACTTTCCTTCCGCTTTCACAATCGATTTTCAGTTGATTGCATAGTCGCTGCTGAAAGAAAAGAGTCGCGGTATGTAGCCACTTGCCTGAAACGCAGAAGTGCTGAAAATATTTCAGCCCAATCTCCGCTTGAGTTTCCTCATGCATCCAATGAAATCATGGGGTAGGAAAGATCAATGGGGCATCATTTCCTCATACCGTCCTCCGCTTGTCGCAGTCAAATTCATCTTGATAACCAAGAAGACGCAACTCTTTCTTCACAATTGTACTTGGAGAATAATGCTTTACAATTTCGAGGCCCTCGTTTTGGCACTTTTGCCTCATCTCTGAACTTTTCATTGCCTGAAGTGCTTCATCGAATGACCATAGTTGACGGGTCATCTTGAGGGGCAAAATCGCATCATCCACGACGTACACGCATGTGTAGTTGTGGGCAATGAGAAAGTCTTGAAAGATTTCACCGTTAATCTCCAATAGTACTGGAACACCACTCCTCATTTGACTGATTGCTCTTTGCACATTGCCATATCTCAGCTTTTCACGCCTCGAAATCTTTGCCGGTACCACGAGCATATGAAATTTCCAAAACAACTCATAGTATATTCGTCCTGGCCCTTGATTAGGATCTTTCGCCAGCTTTTCGAGTCGTTCATGTTCTGAAGTATTCGCTCTCTTGAAAAAGTCTTTATACCAAACTTCAACTCCAAAGGGCTTGTCAATACAAGAGTAAACAACGTCCGAGTGTTTGGATGACATTATAGGACATGGATAACCTTGATTGTTCCATATGGTTGCCACCTGTAGCGTCGAAACGTTCTCTATCGGGGGAATCGCAAATTGAGGATGATGTGTTCCATACAGCATATCCTGTGGAAAGCTATTGTACCAATGCTCGACAACATGGTATTTCGTGTAATTGAACTTATCGAGCCCGTGGTATCTACTTTGTACAAAGACTTCATTTCCTGCTTGCAGATCAGCAGACTTGAGAATATAGTCGTCGACTACGTCCACAAAGATTCGTCCCAGTCTTGGTAAAGGTTCCAATGCTTTCTTCAGCGATACAGTTGCACTGTAGTTTTTCAGCAAACTCTTTCTCTTTGCTTCATCACTCAACGATATAGTTTGTGCTTGAAGGATTTGCTTGTGTGGATGGATCGACACCATTACATGGGCACAGTGCTCTGCAATTATTTTGAATTCACGGCATCGAATCTTGAAGGAGCCCCACTTCATCATGGTTCGCTGGGCAGTGCACAATATTTCAAACGATGCCGTCGGCTCAATCTCCTTCATGATTTTCTCTTCATTGACTAAAAGAACTTTATCCACTGGCGGGATTACCTCCGTTACTGTTCTCGGCTGAATCTCCTTCACAATGGTCGTCTGAGGAACTTCCTTCGCAATGTGCTCTTCGTCCACTAAAAGAATTGTTTCCGCTATTGGCGGGATTACCTTCGTTATTGAAGCCAGATTCTGATACAGCATGCCAAGTATTAGTAGAAGCAGAACGAAAGCATGGCTCTGCTGAGACGTTAAGCTCGGCATTGCCATCGTTCCTGCTTCAATGACGAACATGTAAATATTGATTGATTTGAAATTGGTTGATCGAAGTAGTCGTTTCATTAAGTCTGCCATCGACCGTGCGTTTCAAAAATCAAAAAACACATCAACCAAAAACCCAAACCTATGGGTGCATTACAAATAGTCAAACTGGATACTTCTTGTACTTGATGATTCAAAGCATTCTCTTTGTGGTCATTCTCTTACAATTTCAGATACTCAACAGCTTTTCGATGACTCTTTTCCCCAACAGTAGACTTGTCTATGGAAAGGATGACGCCTTGTTTGGGGCGATCGAGCAACAACAAGGTGACAAGCCCTTTGGCGCATTTTTGGACGCTGGAACCGGGATGCATTCCTTGCGATGGATGGCTACGCTAAAAAACCTGGGGATGACTAGATTCAAAGCCATCACTGCAGACGAAGAAATGCGGCGAAGAGTTCAAACAGAGGCCGACTCATTGAACATGTCGGATGATGGAGATGTTGTCATTGGCAACTGGTTTGGCAATAGGCTGCCCGTTCCTGTTGATGAAAAGTATGATACAATACTGGCGGACTACCTCATCGGAGCAATGGATGGTTTTTCTCCCTATAAGCAAGACCAGATGATTTCAATGCTATCCTCTTACTTGAATCCTGGAGGAAAGCTGTATATCGTCGGTCTGGAACCCATTCCAGATTACGCAGATGGTGATGGGAACATAATATGCAAGGTTCGACAGATAAGGGATGCTTGTATCTTGCTTGCTGGCCACAGATGCTATAGGGAATATCCAGTAGAATGGATTCAACGACAGGTCACTAATATCCCAGAGTTGACACTCCTCAATACGACAACTTTCCCGATACTGTATTCGCACCAGACTATCGTCAATCAAATCAACGTTGGGAGATCAAAGTTCGAATCTTTCCCTTCGCCAGAGCTAGCTGAAGAGATGAAGAAAGTCTTGGATGATCTCGAGCGCCAAAGCTTGGCCGCCACGAGTAACAAAAAGCGTGTAAAGCTGGGCTTTGATTATGTTGTTACAGCTGTAAAGGCAGAATCTACATAAACAAAAACCACAAAGGATGCAGTGTGTTTCAAAAATACATTAAAACCGAAAGGGGGACTTCATACTTCTTTTTTCAAGCACCTAATCACCACGTGCTGCAAAAGATATCACTGCTTGTGAAAATAAAGACTCGGTTACGTAGTAGTGCTGGACTAGGGTTTTTGACAATCAATAGAAAGCAAGCAAAGTGAATATAGTTTCAACTTGCTGTCTAGCCACCACAACCTGGATAGCAGAGAAAATAGTTGTTTAGAGGAGCACTCTATCTGAAATCATATGTACACACAAGCCGCTTACCACCTCCTCCTCCGCCGCCACCACAGCCTCCTCCACCACCACCGCCGAAGTCTTGAAGGCCAAGCATTAAATTTATTGTTGAGTCTATATGCATCGTGCAGTAGTTGGTATCGCAACTGGAAACACTTACCTCCTCCACCGCTATCTCCAAAAAATCCTCCTCCTATTTTTTTTTTCCGAAAGCAAATTTCTTGTCAATGGGCTGAATGAAAAACGAATAGAAAGATTCGTCCAACTGTCTTCTTACCTCCGCCTCCGTCCCCTAGACGAGTACCTCCCTACATAATATCAAGAAGAAAAAATATGAGAATAAGTGCGATCCGTTTCTTTTTTGAAACGACCATGCAAAGACTTACACAGGCAGCAGCTCCACAGGCGGCACCCCCACAGCCAGATGCGCCACATCCAGCTCCACAATTACCATCACCACCACCAGAAATGTGGATATTTGAATCGCCACCACAGCCCCCACCACAGTCATAGTATTCACCGGGGAAATACCAAATTCCAGTATCACTATAGTGTGTATTGGAAACGTTGCGGTTGTTCTTGTACTTTGGCGGCAGCCCAATCTTTCCTGTTGGTCTGGCTGCGCCTGCTCGAGCCTTCACAACTGCCTCGGTTGTTTCCAATTTGTCAAGATCGTCCTCCATAGTCTTTGGCACGTTACAAAGGCCGCAGCATGTTGCCATTGCAATATCACTCTTCTTTTGCAAGATGCGAAGCTTCATCCTCATTGCCAAAATCTCGTAGGCTTCCTTTGTGGTGATATGGAAGTATCCTACTTTGTCCGCCTTTCTGCCGAATATGTAGTCCTGCTTGAATGGATTTGCATTGACTCCCCTAGTTTTAGATTTCGGAGCAGAGGCAACAAAGCCAGGGGAACCATCAGGAGCATTCCCAGTCAGTGGAGTCCAATACGCCGTCGCATCATTTGCAGCAGCATCGGCTGCGTCGTTGGTGGCATCGACTCTCTGCACCTCACGCTGAAAGCCAGTTGCGATCTTGGTTTGCTTCATGGTGGTGAAGTTCACCATATATCCCTTAGAAGGAGAGGTTTCGCCATTGTTGCCCTGGGCCTGGTATGCCGACTCCAGAATCGAGTTTGCAGTATCATCATATTTGATCCAGCACTCGGATGGATTCCCATAAATGGCAGAAGAGCTATGCTTTCCCATCTGTCCTTGTGTCTCTTTCCAGCACCATACCTTGGGGCGCTCCAAAGCAGACTTCACATTCACAATCCTCTGCACCTCACGGACATATCCCGTTGCCTTTTTTGTCTGTTTATTCTCGAGAAAGTCGACTACGTATCCGTTTCCCAAGTCACATGTACCTTCACCGCCTTGATTTTTGAATGCGGTTTCAAGCGTTGCATTGGCTGATTCATCGTACTTGATCCAGCATTCCGAGGGATCACCAGCAACGGAACTCGCAGGATGTTTCGACATTTGTGATGCGGTTTCCTTCCATGCCCACACAATGTCCAAGTCGTAAGCACCACCAGTTGGGTTTGTAGAAGATGCACCTTGTAGACCAATCATGTGCAGAAACGGTCCAAGAGGGATCTGTGCTTCTTCGTTGCATACTCGACTACACCACGAGATATTGTAGTATCCCTTCGGTGGCTCGCCACGATACATTCCTCCCTTTACAAAATATTCCTCCCCGTAGCTTTTCTTCCATAGAGCTTTTGTGTCGTTGAAAGCTCGATCCAATGGACCATCATCCGTACGATCGTTCAAGCTGTCATCGTGGTTCAATGTAGTACCCATGATGGCCTTGCAGTCCACAAAGTATCCAGTCAGACTCGATAGAATGTGAGTATGCCACATGAGATCGATCTGGTATGTGGGGACAAGGATAGTATTCGACTTTTCTGCCGTTCTTCGAAGTTTTAGAAACTTGTAGTACTGGACGGCACCTTCCTTGAGAAATTCTTCACTTGCAAAGCGTGGACCAGACACTTGCCATAGAAAGGTTGCTTGTCGGTCGGTTGAGCCCAAAAGGTCAAAACCGTCCAGAAAGAGAGAGCCATCATCGATCTTTTCTTCAGAATATGGTAGTGTTTGGGATGCAGATGCCTCCACCTGAAGGTGGAAACTCTCTTCTGGGTACTGTTGGTTCCAGAGAGATCGAGTTCTCTCAGCTGCAGCCTTCATATCGTTTTCAATCATGTTCAGGCTTCCTCCATATACTTCATCGCTGTTCCACTGAAAACAGAACGCCGGATTAGCTTCGAGCATTTGGCAGTCATTGCCGAATTCACGCTTCAGATACGATGTATAACGGAATGGTGCAAGTCGGTGACAATGCCAGAGCCATGCGCAGTCTGCTGGTGGCACTATCGTTTCCCGAGGATTGGCGAGAACCAAAGGCAGCCATAAATCACGGTAGCGCTGTAGCGACTTGGGAGAAGGTCGTTGGATGGTGACTCCTAGTTGATGAAGAGTCTGAAGGAATCCAACATGTTGTTTCGACAATTCAACCAAGTCAATGGGAAAGTCAAAGGCTTTGTCATCATTGTTTGCTTGGCATTGCGTCATGATGATTATGTTGACAAGCTGTGGCACAAAGAAAATAACGGTGGAAATGAACGAATAAGATTTCAATCAAAATCAAACTTCGAATCAAATGATACGCGCGTGCACGTCTGATGGGTGATCAAGACATTGAAAGAACTTGGAACTTTGAATGAATAAAACTCCGCGCGACCATAATTGCGACCTCTTGAAGAATTTTGGAACTCTGAATCAGGTTTCGGCTAGAATCTCGACCTCGCGGACCGTCCCGTGCCACCAACTTCGTATCTTTTTGTCAAAATACTGCGAACGGCACAGCACAACACTTTATTCAAGGATGCTCAATTGTAGCATGTTTTTAAAAAAATAAACATGCTGACGCACAACGACGACTCCGATGTGAGATCATACATCAAATCTCGGACTGGGAGTTGAGGGGAGTTTGCATCTGATGTGTGTGACGCGTCGTAACTTGTTAATCCGCCTTGGATACGCGTCTTTTTAACCCAAAACTAGTCAACTACAACTGGGGAAGAAACTATACCTCCACTCAACACATTGGATGTTATTATGTTGAATGTCTTTTGACGACTACGGACAGTGTAAGCGTCCTCATTGTATTCAAACTATTGCAAATATTATCCACTTTGAACATGCATCAACATTACACTACTATATTGCTTTATATAAAACTGAGTAACACAATGACCACTGTAGACACTTGCTCCTTAACCACCACAACCTGGAAAACGAAAGGGACAAGAACCGTTAGGAGAGGATCAATTGAGAGTTTTCAGAAGTGCAACGAAGCATAACTCACCTCCACCGCCACATCCTACAAATGAAAGTGGACAAGGAGAAATACGCGTGAACAGACCTGTGTAAAAAAGATGAGACTTCCAAAGGTTACACTGTTTCTTACCACCACCACCACAACCTGTGAACGAATAAAGCAAAGATTAGTATGAGATGAAGAAAAAATCAGGATTTGGCAGCTGAGGCAAAAGGGCATCTAGCTATGAGAATCTAATAAACTTACCTCCTCCAGCACAAGCTGCAACACCCTATAGGACCAACAAGTACAAAAGCAAGGACTAAAATGTGAGAAAGCGATACCTTGGTACGGTAGTAATATCTGGAGGCAAAAAACACACGAACTTACACAAGCCGCCGCACCACAAGCCGATGCACCACCTTTTGACGAAGAATTGCCTTTACCTATCGCCCCACCTCCACAGCCTCCACCACATTCATAGTATGCCGCTGGGAATAGCCAGGCCCCTGCTTCACTGTAGTGCCTACTAGTCACTTGCTTATCGTCCTTGTACCTTTCAGGAATTCCAACCTTTCCGAAGGGTGCACCAGCTGTTGACCGAGCTTCAGTGATTGAGTTTGTTATCTTTAGAATCTCGATATCCGCGTCCATTTTCTTCTTCCATTTAGCACCGCGGCAAAGGCCGAGCGTGCAACACGTTGCTAGTGCGACGTCGTTCTCAAACCTTTTGGTTCGAGCACTAATCCTCTTGGACAAGATTGCGTAGGCTTCCTTAGTAGTGATATGAAAGTATCCCACGCAAGTGCCTATCTTGCCAAATATGTAATCCTCCTTGTATGGGTTTGCATTAATTCCTTTCTCTTTCGATTTCATTGCCATTTGAATAAAGGCAGGGGAACCATCAGGAGCAGATCCGGAGAGTGGCGTCCAGGCTGCATTTGCTAGATCCTCGTACGTCAAATCATCGGGGGAAAATTCAACTCCATCGCCTGCGTTCGGATTTTCATTTGGGTTTGTAGAGGATGCACCCTGCACATTAATCATATGTAGAAACGATCCCAGTGGAATTTGTGCTTCTTCGTTGCTGATTCGACTACACCACGAGGTACTGTAATATTCCCTTGGTGGCTCGCCACGATACATTCCTCCTTCTACAAAATAATCCTCGTCCTATTTTTTCTTCCATAGAGCCTTTGTTTCCCTGAAAGCTCGGTCTAGTGGACCATCATCAGTTCGATCGTTCAAGCTGTCATCGTGGTTCAAAGTACCTCCCATTATGGCCCTGCAGTCAGCAAAGTAACCACTCATTCTGGATAGAATGTGGGTATGCCACATGAGGTCAATCTGGTATGTGGGCACAATAACACTATTGGACTTTTTTTCGTGCTTGCGCAGTTTCAAAAACTTGTAGTACTGAAGAGCGCCTTCCTTCAAAAAGTCTTCATCTGCAAAGTGTGGACCTGAGACTTGCCACAGAAAAGTTGCTTGACGACCCGTGGAGCCCAAAAGATCGAAACCGTCCAACAAAAGAGAGCGATCATCGATCTTTTGTTCCGCATGATTTGGCTCATCCATCTGAAGGTGGAAACTTTCTTCAGGATACTGTTGATTCCAGAGAGACCGAGTTCTATCTGCTGCAGGATTCAAATCTTCTTCAGTATTTTGCATGAAAGTCCCATGTAGATCTCCATTATCGCATTGAAAGGAAAATGCTGGGCTGGCTTCTAGAATTCGGCAGTCGTTGCCGAATTGGCGCTTGAGGTACGATGTGTATCGGAATGGTGCAAGTCGGTGACAATGCCAGAGCCATGCGCAGTCGGCAGGAGGTATGAGCGCCTCGTTCGGATGGGAATGCACCAAAGGTAGCCATAAGTCACAGTACCGCTCAAGCGATTTAGGAGAAGGTCGTTGAATGGTGACTCCGAATTGATGCAATGTCTGAAGGAATCCAACATGCTGCTTTGACAATTCAACCAAGTCAATGGGGAAGTCAAAGGCTCTGCCACCATTGTTTGCTTGGCGTTGTGTCATGTTTAGTTCTGTTTGATCATTAGGGTTAATACACTTGGTCTATTGCAACAAAAACTCCTCGAGCGTTGACTTCGGATTTTAGAACATGTCTGTTTTTGATTGCGAAGAGATCTTCAATGCCTTGAGCTTCGTTTTTATTGCGCCAGGCATTTGCGACCAATCGCCTAGGAGTGGGCTCTACATAACGCACATGGTGTAACGTACATAACGCATATCTCAGTACATTTAGATGGAGAGTGAACAAAAAGTCTTCGCTTTCGACACAAAGGACTAAACTTAGTGTATGAATCAAACGACCTGTACTTTTTTGGCAACCAAAACCAGCAATAACACGGATGTCGGTTGCATCTACGAGTATCCACTACCCCCGACAGCATCATAAGAAAAGGTCCATGAAAGTTGTTGTAGTTGTTCATACTGATTCCTTCACGTTTTCATGAGGATCCTCCGAAGGAGCCGGATTGTTCACTTGTTTCAATGGGGGGTTATTTGCTGCCTTCTGGGATACACCATATTGTTGTTTCAAACGCACGACTTGACTATTCATGACTACAGCAACGGTCATCCAATGAAGTGGATTGAGGAGTTTTATTCTTCTGATAACAACATATACAAAACAACAACGGTGCTAAATCCAGTTGGAATACGTGAAGGTCGTGTGAAGGTGAACGAGTACGTGGCTTCTGGAAAAGATCTATGGGACCACTCTCGCATACTACCAGTGTGGATGAAAGGTAGGAAAATGATAATGTTGATGATTCCGTAGGCGGCAATGGAAAGTATTGGTATCACCCCCGCAGTTTTTCTTGGAAACGAGCAATTGCATGCTGATGAATTCTACTCTATTTACTGCTCCTCCGTTCCAGAATATTTTATTTGGCACAAAGAACAACGAAATCGTCTACAGAAGCATGCAGAAGAATGGGATCAACTCAATTATTACCTGATCGAATGCACTGAAACGTATCAAAAATGTGGTGGGACAGCTGACCGGCTGGGTCCACTCCCGTTTCACATAAAAGTTGCAAGTGAGACGAAGCGGCTGTTGCTCATTCACTGGACGAAGCCAGCACCCTTGGAAGAATTCCTAGAGCCTCCAAGTGGTGGATTCGATTGGAGAGTACCACCTTGGCTATTAGAAAACTTACAGCAAGAGATTGCCAAACGATTTTCCACGCACGAGAAGCAAATCTTAAAGTACGCAAACTACACACAAGCAAGATTACTCTCCGTCAAGTTCCAGTCCCACGATCATGGACAAGGAAGCTATGATCAATCAAGAAGGAGTCCAGAAGAACCAAACTTCTTGCAAGTCTATCACGATCTTTGGAGAGTGTTTTTCACGCCTAATCCAAGAATTGCCAAGCAAATTGAACAGTACATGGGCGACTTTCAATTGCAACCTGGGGCCTATATTACCGTCCATTTGCGTGCTCTTTATGCTGTCGAAGAACGACAAGAGGATTTAGTGGAATGGTGGAGCACAAATTCGATCAATTGTGCCACCACCAAGTTGCCTATCCACACTAGACATTTGCCTTTGGTTTTTGTATCAGACTCTGACCTTGCTGTGGAAATGGCGGCGAAACAAGCACACACCATGGAAAAATTCCATGGGATTCGGGTGCTTCACCGGCCACACGCAACGACTCCCCTACATCTAGAAAAGACTGGCAACCGCACGTCCAGTAGTGCGTCTGACTTTGACGATATATTTGTTGATTTGTACACCATCGGGATGTCTCGATGTACAGTTTTCAATATGGGAGGTTTTGGGCGCTTGGGGAGTGCTATTGGGTACAACTCTTCCTGTATTTTTCGAACAATGGCGACGATGATCAAATGCAATCCGCCTCAAGGGATGCAACCTCATCTTCGAGGTCCACAACGAGAACTATCCAGCCCGCTCTTTCTACCTCCGATGATGGAAGGATCAACAACTGCCAAATCTCTCAACAAGAGTCCAAATTCGTCGAAGTCGTCCGGCAGCAACCTACCTCCGATGATGGATGAACCAGAAGTCACGCAAATTGAATCCATTACCCAAAGCCAGTTGCTGTATGCAACGTTTTTCAACACAAGTGAGACTCCAAATCTATGGAAGGCGTCAGACAAGATTCCGAAGTGGATGAAGAAGTACTTTCGCTGGCATCGAGAGCAACGAAAAGCAATGCTCAATCCAGAGAATTGGAGAAGCATGCGACTATTGCTCATGGAATGCTTGGACACACATGAGAGCTGTGGGGGAACTTCGGATCGATTGAAGCCTTTGCCCTCGCTGATACGAATGGCTCATATCTCCAACCGATTGTTGCTGATTCACTGGACACGGCCAGCCAAACTAGAGGAATTTCTGTTGCCTCCAAAGGGAGGAATGGACTGGCGTGTTCCTAATTGGTTGCGTAAGTGGTTCCTTTGATGTTTTGTCATTATGCTAGCTCGACCCGTATCTAAACAACGTTTCTTTCCAACTCCCAGACCCATTTTTGATTGGTTACAGCTTTGAGTCTCCCAAGGCAGTTGACCCACGACCAGCAATCCAGTCGAAGCATCAAAGTGTCAGTGTACGATATCAATCATACGACGCAGGTCAAGGCTGGTACGATAGTGAAAAGAAGGAAGCAGAAGCAACATTCAATGAATTGTACCACGATATCTGGCGAGTCTTCTTCACACCTGCACTACCTATTGCAAAAGCAATCAAAGATTTCATGGGTGAAAATGGGCTTTTCCCAGGTCACTATTCGTCAGCACATGTTCGGGTGTTGTATGCTCTCAAAACGACGCCCATTCCTCGAATCATGCGGTGGACCAAGAATGGTTTGAATTGCGCGTCTCATCTACGACCCGGCAAACCCATCTTCTTGGCATCTGATTCGCACCAAGCCACTCAGATCGCAGAAGAGTATGCAAAGAAGCGGAATACCACAATCCATATACACCCAAACAATCCAGACCCCCCACTCCATCTCGACAAAGCTGAAGATGTCAATGATCATTCAACTCCAAGACGATCTCCTTCAGACTATTACGATACTTTTATTGACTTGTACATTATGGCGTTTGGGCAGTGCGTCTTCATCAGCAAGGGGGGCTATGGTCATTGGGCGAACTTGATTGGTGGCAACACAACCTGCATCTACAAACAGAAGAGAGCTAAATCGGGCATTCAAAATCCTTGCAACTGGACATTTGCTGCTGATACGACCCCACATGAGAACTTGCGAATAACGGAGGCACTGTTCAATGAGCCTGTTCTACAAGCGGCACGATAGTTGAAGCCCCACCTTCCAATGTGAGCGAGGTGGAACTTCGAACGGAGAAAGACTGCCAACCACGAAACTGTAGAGTACATTGATTCTATTTGGTATAATAATCGCTATTTGTCATTTGAAATAACAATCCTCAAAATACACTACTACAATCCTAAGTACTGACAAATGTCATTTGTTTGTCTATTAGTTTCAATAGTTCTGTTCAGTAGTCTAGCGTTTGGCTGCTGTCGTGCCAAGATCTTTAGACCTTTTTCGTGTTGGCAACGACCCATGGGTGACTTGGAATGTCTTGTAGCGCCATTCGCTTTGAAGGATCCTTCACTAGTAGCCTTCGAATCAAGTCCTTGGCTTCATGAGAAACTGTTGGCTTGCTTGGAAATCGAAGGTCAACCCGCGAGATTCTTCTGTAGGTCGCGGAATGCCCCTCCGCCTCAAATGGTGGAAATCCGTACAAAAATTCGTAAAGAAGAATACCCAAACTCCAAACGTCGACCTTTTCGTCGTGATCCCTTCCCTCAACCATCTCTGGTGGCAGATAGTCTAAGGTTCCACAAAGTGTGTTTCGTCGACTTGTTGGAGCGTGAACTGACCACCCGAAGTCAGCAATCTTGATTTCTGAATATGCCCCCAACAGAAGATTTTCTGGTTTGATGTCTCTATGAATTACGTGTTTGGAATGGCAGTAGTCAAGAGCCATTGCCAAATCAGTGATGTATCGAGCAGATGTTCGCTCGCTGAAGCGCCCCTTTTGTGTCAATCTTTTGAATAGTTCGCCACCAGGGGAGTATTCTAGAATCAAGTAAATTCTTTTCGCATCGTAGAAATAGCCGTACATACGAAGAATGTGTCTGTTTCGGAGGTGAGATTGAATTTCAATCTCTCGTCGAAGTTGATGCTCGACACCAGCCTTGAGAAGTTGACTTTTTTGCAAAACTTTGATTGCAACGATGTATTTGCTTTCTTTCTCTCTCGCAAGGTAGACAGATCCGAATTTACCACGACCGAGAGGCTTTCCAATTTCAAAGTCTTTCAGCGACCATTGCTTGCCTTGCTTTGCTTTGGATGCCATATCAGCAGCACCTTGCTGTTGTCGTGATTTGTCGAACATGGATGCTTGTGGCTTCCGGAAAGCATGCTGATTGAAGCTATTCTCTTTATCAGAAGCTGTTGACGTTGCCATTATATCATGTACTGTAAGTTAGATTGCAAAGGAAATTGATACAGTAAAACCCAACCAAGCTGTCCTTGCAAGGAGGAATGAGTGCTCGTCAACGTGACCGATGGACAAGAAATCAAGTTTCTGCGATCCAAGAAAAAACGATCATCCAATGTCGGTCGGCGCGTCATGTACTCAAAATCACGTAGAACGCCGGCCGATCAGTGAACAGTGAAAATCAAATCTCATCAAATAAATCGACGTGCTCGCAAAAGGCTACGTACGAAAGCAGACAATAAATCATTCCACCAATAGTACGATCCAGAGACGTGTCGAAGTGACGCAATCGTGTCGTTTCTTGACACCGACAATGGAAAAACAAAGAAACATTTTAAGCAATGTCTTCGTGCTGCTTCTGAGGTCAGGTCACACACCATGTCCAATACAGCCCATGACGAGTGTGCTAGTTCTACTGAATCGAACAGCGAAGCCATCAGTCCAGTCGTGCGAGAACACCTGGCAAACACAAATTTTGCCGTGCAAGAGACGATGTTGGCTGCGATCAAAGCCATGACATTGGCTCACGAGCAGTCATCAAAAGGCAGTGATGAAATCGTCTCAATGATGAGTATTATGAACAAAAATATAGAAGTGCTGATCGATCAAACAAAACAGACAAACGATATAATAAGGAATGAAGGAAGACTGAATAGGATTCAATCGGCATTCCTTCACTGTAATATTGGGGCTTTTGAGTACAGAGAAGGAGGGAACAGCAATTCAGGAAAGATAGGCAAGTCTTCTGAGCTCCTTGCGCGAAGGATACTCAATAGCTTCTTCCATGGCAAAGCCCATGCCCTGCCAAGCTCTTGTCACACTGGCCTGCCAAACACAAGAGGCAAGAAATTGATAGACAGAATGCAAGACTTTCGGAAGAGGCTTGTCCAACAGATCGAGGCCCTTATTGGACACAAAGTTCAACTGCTGGACAAGGGAGATGGTGTTTTGCATGTCATGTGCGCTTGATGTGATGATGCTCACCCTGTAATGCGCCTTTAGCTTATCTGAGTGATGACAGACGCCAGTACTTCGACGCAACTGGCTGTACCCTCCTGGCTCCTGGTACTTTCTTGGTCGTATCCGTAAACATTTCAAACATACGGCACCCCATCAGCTCTTGCGAGCATGAAAAGACCGTACAGTAAGTTCCTCACTCCGCCAAACGACGTTATGACCGAAGAGGTATCGTCCTCACAGTCTTCCAAGATAGTCGATCATGTCTACCGGAAATAGGGAGAAGCTTGCATTGGCTGCCGAGGCTTTGGTGGAAGCGGCTAGTTTAGAGGTAGACTCCCTGACGCAGAGGAATCTTATTGAAAATCTTCAAACCTTGCGAAAGTTCTATGAAAGTCATGGCAGAAAGCCAGGAGGAAGACCGGAATAAAAGCGACAAAATGATCGAAGTCCTCAACAAGAATATGGACATGATGAACACTATCAACCAAAACATTGTCAATCTGATTGAGCAGACAAAAGAAATGAACAAGTTGCTTGTGAGCGAGACAAAAGCCAACAAGATTCAATTCGCGATGAAGCGGTGTGAAGTAGGAGCATTTGAATACTATGAAAACGGAAGGCACTCTCGGACCCAGGTATTGGTAGGAAATATTTTGGATTCCTTCTTCCGTGGCAATGGCCACTATCTCCTACAAGAGGCTACCGTGGAGAACCCCTATTACCATCGGGGGAAAGCACCAGAGGACGACAAGAAGGCTTTTTGCGACAAGATCGTGGCACAGATGGAACTCGTGCTTGGCCACAAGCCCCAGGTGACGGATGGTGGTAGTGGCAAATTTGCCATCTACTACTAACCTCTAGAAAGTAGGTACAGGAATTTGAGTACGTTGCAAATAATGCATTGTGAATTCACGCAGTCAACAGCCATTGCTTCATTGGCATTCTATGTTTTGCATCTATTAAGTTTCCTACCATCGAAAGTGTGGTAAAACAACATCGGGTGAAAGTTGTTGCCCTTTGGCGTAGGTGTCTTTTCGTTGGTTGAATTCCTGCACCACCTTTTCGAAACCGGCCTCCAACGACCCGTCTCCCTTCTTTTCAATGTCCACATTGTGAATGCCATCATTGGCCACCCATATTGAATCAATCCCTTCCACAACTGCCCCAGTAATATCTGTCTCCAAGGCATCGCCAACCATGCACACCCGAGCCCGATCCTTTCCTCGAAGAGCAATTTCGTAGACGTCTGCAAAAGGTTTCCCAATATAGCGCACAAGACCGTTGGCATCGCCACCCAAGGATGATTCATACGCCACTCCAATGGTTCCAGGCATGGGTGTGCGATCAGCATCAGGTCGAATCTTGTCTGGGTTGGCAACAATCATTGGGATTTTGCGTTTTGCTGCCTGTTGTATTTGTTCCTCCAAGGCATGTAGGTATGCCTCTTCTCCGTCGTTATTCTTGTGAACAATATTTGTCCCATCATTGATGGTAAAGTATCCTCTTGCAACGATAAGGTCGGCTTCCTCCATACTGGCTAGTTCCCAACCACAACTGGTCACGTACTCTTCGTCGCCGTCTCCACTTCCAAAGCAAAATACCTTCTTCTTGTCGGTATGAGCAAACGGCTCCAAAACATCCCATGGTTGTGGTGCAAGGGCAGAGTCATCTGTTTTTGTATTTGACAGCATGTGATATGCAACTTCCCCAGAAGTGATGATATTGGAAAAGTCTTTCGGATCAAACCCCAGTTTGTTCAACATTTTGATGGACTTGATTTGTCGCTTGCTAGAATTCGAAAGGATAATCAAGTCTTTGCCTAGCTCCTTCAGTTTCGATATCACATCCAAGACACCTTCGTAGGCGACTTCACCATCGTGCATGACTCCCCACATGTCCAAGAGAAAGACATCGTATCGATCGACAATGTCACGGACTCCCGACAAGATTTCTGTCTTGCTGGTAGTACTTGTTGATTCGTGCATTGTGGTGGCTCTTCGAAAGGATGACTCAGTTGTAAAGCCTTGTACTGGAGACAATAATCTGAGAGAGCAAGCTAACAGTGATACGCTCGGAATCTTCATCGTGCGGTGCAATGATGAAGTTGGATGTTTACGTTTTTTTGTTCCGAAAAAAAAAACAGTCACAGGAGTCGAAATTGGAAAATGACGCACGCGCGCAAATCGTACAGAAACTCTCAAAACCTCGCACCTACATTACAGTATTTTTTACATCAGTATGGTACTTGCTCCGTGCTCGTTGTGGAAATCATAACAACAAACAGCATATCATGAGCAGCTCAGAAGAGAGTGAGGAAGAAGATATCCCCAAAGCAAAACCGATCACCGAGGAGGTTCATTTCTTGTACGAAGGCCAAAATCACAAAGAGGTTCCGAACAATCTCACGCACGCTAGGTTGGCTCCAGGAGTCAAGCAGATCCAACGAGCTGCATTTCACAGTTGCGAACAACTGGTTTCTGTTCAACTATATGAAGGCTTGGAGGTGATTGGGGCTGCTGCCTTTGGGACCTGTGCTTCCTTGACCGAAATCATCATACCCAACTCGGTGCATGAAATTGCCAGAGCTGCCTTTGACTTTTGTCCGTTGCTGGCCAACGTCAAGTTGCCAGAAAAATTGGTCACAATTCAATGTCGACTCTTTTATCTTTGTCGGTCGTTAAAGACGATTGATATACCCAAGACTGTCACATCCATTGGACCGCATGCCTTTTTCGAATGCGAGAATTTGCAGTCTATTGACCTACCTGATGGGTTGAGCAAGATTTGCCACTCGGCCTTTGGTGGCTGTACTTCGTTGAAGGAAATTGACGTTCCGTCGAGTGTGAAGCGCATTGGGACCTCTGCCTTTCGAGATTGCAAAAATTTGGCCCTGCTCAAGCTTCCCGAAGGGTTGGAGGAAGTCTCTGAAGGTCTGTGTGAGAATTGCTCGTCGCTCCGCGCTTTGGGATTGCCTTCGACCGTCGTTCGTATTGGAACAGATGCCTTTCGAGAATGTTTTAAGTTGGTTTCCTTGGAGATGCCAGGTACTTTGCAAGAGATTGAAGAAGGGGCATTATCGGACTGTCAGGTGTCTGTTGTGATCTTTCCTGCTGGGACCAAATTGGAAAACGACGCTTTTGAACGGAATGTTTCTATTGAACCCAACAAGTTCCCCTTGGAAGAACTCCCAATTCACAGAGTCTGCTACTACCAGTCCTTCCACTCGTTACCAATGAATTTAGAAAAGTTGGAACACGCGACTGTGACGAATCCCAAATGCTTGGAGGATGAAAACGGCAACACTCCATTCCATGTTTTGGCCACCTCATTTTCGCCAAACGTTTACTTGTTTCAAAAGTTACTGGAGAAGTATCCTGTGGAACTCCTTAACCAGGCGAATCGATGGAACCAGGCTCCAGTCGACTACTTGTATAGAAGCAAGGCTCCCGGGTCCGCCCAACTGTTTGAACAAGTCCTGCAGGTGACAATCCTTCAGCGTAGTCGTTTTCTGGGTCTAGAAGGCTGGAGAATGGATGTCTTACAGCGTGTAAAAGAGGTTCTAATGAGTAGTGAGGAAGAAAGGGCAAACGACGACCCGTCGTTTCTCGAGGAATCCTGTGGATCAAGAGCATTGGGCCAACTTCGACGTTCTCTTTTGCAATATGAACGATTGGAGGCCACAGCACTCTTGGAATCAGCCTTGTGGAAACGCAACATGCCGCAACGACTACTACTACTACTACGACGACAAGAGGAAGATGAATACAGTCCCAAGCACGTGCAAAAGAAACGAAAAGTGAATGCAACTCAAACTTTTTGCTTGCCCTCGTGCCTATCGACATCATCATCAGCATCTACCGAGAAATGCTGCTTTGGAATCAAGCTCTTTGGTTCCAAACCAGATGGTTTCATTCCCACTTCTGAGGAGACTACCACGATCTCTTCCTCTATCAGTTTTGGAGCACCCTTGAATGAGGACGAACGCCATGCCTTCCTAGTCCATTCTGGTGCTGAGATTGTGATTCCCAATGTTCTTCCATACTTGGGGCCAGTCAGCAAGACACTATAAGAAACAACAGTATAGTATACAATCATTCTAGACCAATGGTGGAAGTATTTTTTTATTAAAAAGCAGATTGTTTCTTTCTATACTTTGTCTCGTGTTGTCACACAATGTAACGAGTCAGTCAGTAAGTCAGTGAGTTAGTAAGTTAGTCAGTTTATCGTCTTCCATAGGCACCCGGTGGCGGACCCCGACTACCGTATCCACCTCGATCCCTTCCGTATGCACCACCACCACCACGGCTGCCTCCTCCTCCTCGATCGCCATATCGTCCGCCGCCTCCATTGCGTTCCCATCTTCCTGGACCACTTGGGCCACCTCGAGGAGGAGGAGGAGGACCCCTACCATAGCCACCACCTCGATCCCTATCCCGTCCTCCATAACTACCGCCACCTCCTCGGGCGCCGCCATATCCACCACCTCCTCGGCGATCACCACCAAAGCTACCACCAGAGCCTCGAGGCGGTCCCATGGGCGGCGGACCAGCACCACCCCGCATTGGTGGTGGTGGACCGTACCGACCATATTTCTGCACCATTTCCCCAAACTTGTCTCGTACCAGTTTCCAACCTACATATTGCTTTCCGGCATAGTGAGCCGCAATACGTTCGTCAGCGTCACGGGCACTCATAAAATTTCCCGAAACCTCGCAGACTGTCTTGTCGGTAGTAATGTCCGACTTGACATGGTTCAAATTCTTTTCTTGTTGTTCGATGCCATCTTGGAGAGGACCCAATCGACTGAGCATATTCGCAATATCGCACAAAATCTTTTGCTTTTCCAGAGTAATCTTTCCGAGTTCAATGGATGCTTCGGATGGTTCTGCAGGCAGACTGTTATCGGTTTCTCCTTCCGGAGCAGGTTTGTCCTCTGATTCTTCCTTCTCTTCTTGCTTCATGTTGGTAGAAGATTCTCCTTCTGTATCTTCTTGTTTCACTGGCGTCGATTCTTCGGCAGCATCAGCTTCCCTCTTCACTTTCAGCTTGGCTTCTAGTTGTTTACTCAAGCCTTCTTCTTTTTGTTTCACATCTGCCAACACCTTCAACGCAGCTTCCACTTGATTCGTGAGCTCTTCCACCATGATTTCATTCCGACAAAGCTGTTCCACGGCCCCTTCATCTACATCAATGACATAATCCTGACCGCCCCGCTTTTGTAGTTGCCTATGGAGTTCCTTGTTTAGCTTTTCGTTATTCCTCGATACGATGCGGTCACACTGCTGGACCAATTCCCCCAGTTTGTTAAACAGAAAATGTTCGTAGCCCATTCGTTCCTTTTCATGTTGGGGCAAACCCTGGAATTCTTTTTTCGCGGCATCATCCGCAGTGTTTGGATTTGGTCCAATGTCGGATTTGGTGTTGACAAACAAATCATAGACATCCACGCCCCAGGCGCAATAGAGTGGACAAATGTCGCGATCGTAGCATGACTTGTGCCGCTTTCCCGGCAGTAATAGAGCATCTCCACTAGCAGCAGCTTGTCCTCGTTTGCGTGGCAAGGCTGTTCCAGGTGGCAAAGGTGCATTCCGATCGGCTCCCATCAATTGGTCCAATAGACCTTTGGCTTCTGCGGCTGCCATGATGTATTATTGCACTTGCGTAGGATAGTTTATGACACTGCTGTTGAATGAATGACTGAATGAATGAATATATTGTTGACTTGGCGAAGGACCGCGAGGGTTCTGTTTGTGCTGTGTAGCTGAGTTGTTCTCTGTTGCTCTTATTGCCTCTTTTGGAGTGCTCACTTCTCTGCTTTTTACAGTACCAGGTACCGGTAGCCTCCAACCAAATCCTGTTGCATTTCCGCAATCATCGTGCTGCCAATCTCACGTCTTCTTGGATTCATTCCAATTCGACGAAGTACAGACGAAATCAAAATCCCAAGTTGAAGTTTTTGAAATTCCAAATTCCATATCGCTGCCGCGTGGAGGCAAACTTGAACCCTGTAGAAAGTGCACGTAGATTCTACTAGGGTACGTACTTCAACAAGGGATGCATCACTTTGGCGGAATGGAAATTTGGATCCGGCTTCTTTCGACTAGAAACCACAAACACAAACAACACTACCTCAATATATCCAATTAATAACCATGAAGTTTGCACTTGGAACCACAGCCCTTCTTGCCGTTGGCGCTTCTGCCTTTGCCCCTGTCAAGGGTACCTCTGGATCTGCTGCTCTTTTCAGCACTGCCGCGTCAGAAGAAACCTACACTTTCACCAAGAGTGAGGAAATTTTCGCAGAGGCCAAGGAGGTATGTCAGGAATATTACAGACAAACCTGCAACCTGGAATATACGACGACTTGCTCACTGATCCTTTATTTACCTCTCTCTCCCTCTATCTCTTGTCTGCTTTAAAACTTTAGTTGATGCCCGGTGGTGTTTCTTCCCCCGTCAGAGCCTTCAAGTCCGTCGGTGGAAACCCCGTCGTGTTTGATCGTGTCAAGGGTGCCTACGCTTGGGATGTCGATGAGAACAAGTACATTGACTACGTCGGTACCTGGGGACCTGCCATTTTGGGACACGCCGATGACGATGTTCTAGATGCCGTCAAGGCCACCATGGACAAGGGAACTTCCTTTGGTGCCCCATGTCCTTTGGAAAACGAATTGGCCAAGGCTGTCATCGCTGCCGTTCCATCGGTCGAGATGGTTCGTTTCACCAACTCTGGAACTGAAGCCTGCATGGGAATGATCCGTCTCGTACGTGCCTACACCAACCGCGAAAAGGTCATCAAGTTCGAGGGATGCTACCACGGACACGCCGATTCCTTCTTGGTACAAGCTGGATCCGGTGTCGCCACTTTGGGTCTTCCTGACTCTCCAGGAGTTCCCGCTTCTGCCACCAAGGCCACTTTCTGCGCCGAATACAACAACCTCGAATCGGTCAAGAAGATCCTAGAGGAAAACAAGGACGAAATCGCTGCCATTATCCTGGAACCCGTCGTTGGAAACTCTGGATTCATCAAGCCCGACCAGGAATTCTTGCAAGGACTCCGTGATTTGGCCACTGAAAATGGAGCCCTTCTTGTCTTTGACGAAGTCATGACTGGATTCCGTGTTTCGTACGGAGGAGCCCAAGAATACTTTGGAATTACCCCCGATGTCACCACCATGGGTAAGGTTATCGGAGGAGGACTTCCAGTCGGTGCCTACGGTGGCCGCAGGGACATTATGGATTTGGTCGCCCCTGCTGGACCCATGTACCAAGCTGGAACTCTTTCCGGAAACCCATTGGCCATGACTGCTGGTATCGAAACCTTGAAGAAGTTGAGCAAGCCAGGAGTTCACAAGGAATTGGAACGCAAGTCCTCCAAGTTGGTCGACGGAATCGTTGCCGCCGCCAAGAAGCATGGACATGCCATCTGTGGAGATTATGCCGGAGGTATGTTCGGATGGTACTTTGTTGACGGACCCGTCAAGAACTTCCAAGAAGCCAGCAAGGCCGATGGAGAAAAGTTCGGAAAGTGGCACCGAATGATGTTGGAGAGAGGTGTCTACCTTGCTCCTTCCATGTACGAAGCTGGATTTATGTCAATGTCACACACTGACGAAGACATTGAGAAGACCATTGCCATTGCCGATGAAGTCCTTTCTCAACTGTAAATGCATATTATTATATTAGAGTATTAAAAAACAACTGTAATACCACATCCTAGATCATCGATTCACTCTTTTTTTTCTCTTTTAAATTTTGCTATAACCAAACTACAGAAGTACACTGATATGATGTTAATGGTGATGCTGATGATTAATTCATTGACGAAGGATGGTACGCAGACAAGTGGACCTATAGAGAAGGGCGAAGTACCAGTATTCTGCTTTGGATGCAAAACCGCCCGTCGTCAACGATGGTTGAGATGTAGAATTGATGGCTACCTATACTCCTTTTGCTATTGACTCACGCCGTCAATGGGAATGGAAAATGTTGTCGATCATTGCTCCGTGCCGACTGCTACCAGGAACTCCGACCCCAGAGTGGGTGGAAGTATCAACATTTTGCTTCCGGGACAAAAGGTGAAAATTTTGGAGTTGTCGATATAAACAAAGAATACCCGGATATTTGTCTCGCGGGATCGACAACATTGCGGGACTCCCATATTTTGGGCGAACGAGCGAATGTGGTAGTAGCGAGTCAGCCAGAGCTTGCGTTAATGAAGCAAACGGTCGGTTAATAGGATATACAAAAGTATATACAATTTTCGCGTCTGCCCGGAACCGTTATTCACGTGCCGAACCTACAGTTTCTACTGTCGCTTTTTAAAACTGACAATCGTTGAACGCTTGTAGAGACAGTTGAACTGACCTAAGAGACAAAGCAACGGTTACAAGAAAACTTGATCAAACAACACTTGACGTCGCTTCATCAAGGTATGATCCATCATTGATCTATTGCAATGTTGAATGTTTTGTTGGTCATTATCATCATACTGCAAGGACCCTTTCTTGGTTGGATGTTTTCGTTTTTTCCCGATTTTGCGTAGAATCCCACGTGACTCGTCAGATTTCAATTTGAATTTCACGCGAGCGGGCTTTTTATGTGTTCTCCCTTACATACAGATCCCGCGGATCATTGACCGTTTTGTCTCTCAACAACAATTCAAACATCTTCCTGATAACCTCTCCTCGTCTAATTGATTTTCAGTCTCAAGAGGATCTCATCCGTTGTGCTTTGATTTGATTTCAGTTGTGTGTCATTGATTCAGACAGTTTCCATTGCGACAACGATCATGGTAGACGAACCCTCGGCAACTGCTGTTGAAAAGCCAATCGAAGCCATCAAGAAAGAAACAACTACCCATGGAACCATTTCTGTAGATACCGAGAAGGTCAGATCAGACCAGCAAGAGACTGGTTCTTTGGATCAAGAAAGGGGATTCGTTCAGGCACATACACCAAAACATGCCAACAAAAAGGAGGAGCTGAAAGGATCGGATCAACAGAAAATCACTCCCGATCGAGGAGAGCCAAAAGCTGATGATTCTCGCCTTCCTGCCTATGCTGGACAACGACCTGGATACAATGGAAACTTTCCTCCATCTCGGCCTCATGAAGGTCACCCTCTCGGTGGCAGTGGGGCGTTTCAGCCACACGAGCGAAGACAACTGCCTCTTCCAGGTCAGGAACAAAGATATTACAATCGCGGTCCACCGATGCAAGTTTCTCCAGGTGGAAGTGGCGCCAATGGTGACTATCACCGTCGGCGGTATCACAATTATCCACCAAACAGGGGTCTTTCTTCTCGAATGGAAGGAGGCTATCCACCTCATCCATCGCATGCTCCTCCTCACCATGGAGCGTTTTACGCTGATCAAAGGGGGTACAGTGAATATGGAGGAAGACCACCTCCACCAGCTTCGTACGAGGGTCCAAGAGGACAATATGGTTACCACAGCGGCCATGCGCCCAACTATCTTCCTCAAGCGTACAGCAGATATCCAGAAGGTCGTGGAAGCACACAAAGTTGGGCGACACATCCACCAAACTATCCTCCGCAAAGCGTTGGCGCATATCCAAAAGATCGACCAGCAGCCTACTATCACACAGAACATCACTCGAGCGATGGGGCCTTTAGCAGATCTGTATCGACGTCTTTTGATAGAAGTGTGAAGAGCCGCGAGCCTCATCATGACCACCCCAAGATGAAGCCCCCCACGCCAATCCAAGGAGACATCAAGTCAGTGGCTTCGGACGATATGTCATGGAAGCAACTGAAACAAGTTCACAGTGTCGATGATATCGGCAGCAAACCTGCGGAAGCGGAACGTCAAATAAACTCGACTTCATCTTCTTTGACGAATTCTCCAACGGATGGGACACAAAAGCTCCGTGCAGAGAAGCATGCACAAGCCATGGTAGAAGCAGTGGAACAAGCTGTTACTCAGCCATCGTCGTCACTGGATTCCCTTGCATCTGTTTCATCTGCACAACGGCCAATCGAAACGGTACGAGCTGACGCTCCTCCAAGTCCTGCTTCCATTGGAGGCTCGCTTGATTTGATGAAATGTTCCAGTGGGTCCAGTGGACTGCTTCACTTGCCTCCTCAACAACGAGGATTGGAAGCTGGTCTGCTCATGGACACGAAACGGGCTCGTGACGAAGAGCGAGGGGATATGACTGCCGCAATTAGAGCCGAAGAAGCTGAGATTCGACGTGCTCCATCTGGCGAGGCTCCTGCACCTAAACGAGTAAAGCTTGACGAAGCATCAAAAGAGGAACCAAGCATAGATGCAAAGAAGAAATCATCTCCACTGTCAATAACATGCAGCCCCTCGGCTCCTAAGCAAATTCGGCCGGATCCAAAAATGCGGCCCAAGATGGACTATCATGCGTCTCCCCACACAATGGATGGCTATTATGACAAGCCTCCGCAATTTAGCTATTCGATTGATTCTGCGCCATCAATACCAAGAGATGGTCCTCTCAATCGAAAGCCAGGAGCTTACTCTTCCATTCCTCCAAGACCGGGGTCTGCAGCTTCGGGTTCCACGATCTCTGGCGGTCCGATGCATCTTGACGCTCGCGATCCAGCAAACGCCATGGTTCCTTCCATATCTTCGTGGGAGATTCATGCCCAAGATAGCTTTGGAAATGGAAGTGTTGGTGGGGGCCAAGGGCTGGCATCGAGCTTTAGCTTTCAAGAATTTCCAGCCTTGTCTGCAAGCGAAAGTAACCTCGGGGGCATTGTTGAGCATGGACCTCCTGGAACTCACGGGCACCCTGGGAGCATGCACGCAGCGATGGAATCAAGAAATCAATCCTTCGAAGGAGGTCACTATCACGGTGGTGGCAGTTTTGATCACTATGGGGGTGGAAGACACGGTCCATACCAACAAGAAGGCTACAAGCATGGACATACTGGGTCTTTCCCTCCTCACGCTCCTTCTTGGGGTACGGCTGCGTCTGGAGGATCGCAGTATCACCACCCAGGTGGACCACAAAATCTTTACGGTCCATACGGAGGACGTAACTATCCACCTCACGCTGGCATGATGAGAAACTACTCGCAAGATGGTGGTCATCGCGCCTCTCCTCCTCCAGGTCTGCCACACCAAGGCTCTATGTCTCGTCCTCAAGGTCCTCCAAGTGGGTTCCAGCCCCCTCCAGAATTTGCTGCTCCTCATAACCCGCACCTTGCGAGGCGGCCTCCTCCAAGTGTCTACATCATGACGTCTTCACAAAACGGTGGTGCCAATCCTGGGGCAAAACGTGGAAGTGGAGTTTTCAGCTGGAGCAAGGAGGATGACGCAAGGCTAACAGAGATTATGAAGAAATACAAAAATCCACGGGACTGGGAGCCAATTGCGAAGGAACACGGGGGTGGCAAAACTTCAAAGGAATGCCACGAACGATGGATTCGATATCTCAAACCTGGTGTCCGTAAGGGACAATGGACCGATCATGAAGACGCCATTGTTATTGAAGCAGTGACAACATCTTCTGAACAACCATTCACTCGCTGGTCTGACCTTGCTCAACGCCTACCTGGACGTGTTGGAAAGCAAATTCGTGATCGCTGGGTCAACCATCTCAATCCGAATATCAACCACCTTCCGTTCAGCAAAGAAGACGATCTACTCCTCTGGGAAGGACACAAGAAGCTTGGAAAGCGCTGGGTTGAAATCTCAACGAAGTACTTCCATTCATCAAGGTCCGAAAATCACATCAAGAACAGGTGGTACAGTGCCTCCTTCAAAAAGTTTATTTCCAACGAATTTGGTCCTGAAGCTTATGCAAGCGCTAAAGGAGCAGGAAAGAACAAGGATAAGAAGTCGAAGAAGCTTGATGCCGACGAGGCAACTATCAAAGCAAGATGAATCGTAGCTTCAACGAATATGGGGCGGGGAAGAACATTTGATTGGAGACGTGACATTCACTCTCTTGTTTATTTTGAATACTATTTAACACTTATTATATATGCAACCTACATCAATACATCATACTTACATGATTCTCACTGTCTCATTGAGAGAGCCACTTGGAATGCATTCGTCTTGTACATTTCAACCTTCACGTAACATGTTGCCCTACACAGGACACGGTTGTTGACTAGTAGTTGATTTTTACGAAAGAAGTCAAAGAACCTTCAATGCTATGAATATATGGGAGAAGGAAGATGCTCCTTTGTGCTGCCTTCTTCTGGATACTGCGGCAGACAGACATTAAGCCGATCGTTGTAAACAATTCTGGTGCCAAGAATGCCATATTCAATCTCTATGATATCCTTGATTCAATAGTTGCCATTTTTCAAGTGAAAGCGCGAGGTAAAAGTAATCCATAAGACGGTATACATTGCAAGAGTGTTGTATTCTTCAATACCTGATTTATTATGTGTACAGCATTAGTCTATTCGCTCGCAAGAGCTTGTCAGGGCAGAACAGGAAAAAAATTAGTTGGTAAGCTTGCCAATGATGGCAGATCCGGCCAAAGAAGCGGCACCGGCAGCACCCAAAGCACCAAAGGCAAGAGTTTGTGCGGCAATTTGGGTAACAGTGTCGTCGGGGATGACAACGACAGCTCCAACGGCGGCGGCAAGGGATCCCAATCCAACAACGGAAAGAAGGGCTGGAGGGACGGAAATGGCAGCGGCCAAAAGTGGCAAAGCACCTGGGGCGACGTCAACAATCTTTGGAAGCAAAGGAAGAAGCTCTGGGGTGGCGGCTTCGACGAGGATCAAGATTTCCTTGTTCTCGGCGGCAAGAGCAAGAAGGGGTTCCAACTTGGACAGCGAAATTCCTGCTTCTTGGGCCTTGGAAAGAAGTCCAGATTGGGCAACCTTCGACAAAAGACCAGAAGCTTCGACATCCATCAAAAGGTTCTTGACGGCAATATTGTTTCCAACAGAGTCGTTTTGATTGGCCATGCTCGATCTCAAGCTCACACCAGTTTGTGCAACGGGGGCGGGTGCAAAGGCACTGGCGCAAGCGACGAAAAGTCCTGGATAAGAAAACATGACGAAAAAGGTTAGGACGCAAGGAGGAGAGAAGTCCATAAAACTATGGATGACAAGGCATGTGGATGCATCGTCATTTCTTGATTGAAACACCTCGAAATTCATTCCACAATTCCATTGCGCCAACAACACAAAATGACGATCTTTCAGCCCACAAATTGATTTTCATGGCCGGATCTCTCGATGCAACAGCTTGCTTCAACATGGAGACACTGATAGTGTTGATTGTAATCGATTCGCGCAAACTCACCAAGGAAGATTAGGCTGAGCTTCATTTTTCGTTTCCCTATTGATAAGATGTAAGCCCAAGTTGAACTCGTTCGATCGCGACATGGTGGTCGAAAACCACCAAAGTACGGCGGCATCGGTGACTGAGTACGTCATCCATCCAACGGAAATGACGGGGGGACGCCAGAACATGGAAGGTAATGCAGTCCGATGGATCGACAAAACGACCAACACGAGCACTACTGGAGCTAGGAAGCATCCAACCAACAACCAACACATACAACAAATCCTTTTGTTGATATAATAACTGTACATCCAACGCTCAACCGATATATCACACACATAAAAATGTCATCGTCAGTTTCAGAGAAAGGTTCAGAATTTCTATACTTCTTCACCGGAGCCCTCCTTCCCACACTATTTCTGTGGGCATTCACACGGAAGCAAACGAATGGCGACAATAGCTCCAATGAAGACGATGAAGACATGGATGGAGTTGAGGAAGGTGGTCCTTCTAGCAAGTGGGGATATTCTGATGCTCCCTACAAGATGGTATTGTGTGTGAATACTGAACTTAGCATGGGCAAAGGGAAGATTGCCGCACAATGTTGTCACGCAGCTGTTGGATGTTACAAACGTGCCTCGAAACAATGTCCTAAGGGATTGAAAGCCTGGGAACGCACAGGTTGTGCCAAGATTGCTCTCAAATGTCCAACTCAAGACGAACTCGAAATGATTGCTGCCAAAGCCATGGAACGGGATATTCCAATGTACTTGGTCGAGGATGCAGGACGAACACAGATTGCTGCTGGTAGTCGGACAGTACTCGGTTTGGGCCCTGCTCCTACATATGTATTTGAAGATATCACGTCTCATCTGAAGCTGATGTAGAACTCTTGTTATTCATCAAATATATAATCATTTTGTACATTTCGTTTACGAGCACGTACTTTGCAGGTGATTCAAATGGATCGTCTATTGGGGGTGATGCCATGATCGTGAAGTTGGATGATCTCAATTAGAGACTCACTTTACTTGGCCGGATCTCTTTGCAGGTTGTAACCACAATGCCATTTGGTTCATAATGGACATGTGGTGTCCTAAAAATTGTCACTTGTACCCTATGCTGCGTTTGCTATTTTAATTGATGATAAGCGTTTGCTGACCATGCATTAGCGTTGCATTGCATCGCATTGCATTGCACGTCGGTAGTGTTTATTAACACCAGCTTGTTTTGTTTCTTCCATCACCAGCTTTTACTTTAATTCAAACTCTCCATATTCATCGCCCACTGGATCGTCTCGATAAGTCTTACCATCCACAGTAAAGGACCCATTCAGTTCGACTTCCGCCCGTTCATATTGGACTTTTTTGGATCGGCACCAACAGATCCGTCCCACGCAGCATCCGAAGCAGCAAATCGAGATCAGAGAAAGCACCAGTCCTCCACGACACCACCAAGACTCACAGGAATCTGCCATCTTTTGGAGTTCAGCCTTGATATCCTCAGTAGGAAAGATGGAAGAATCGTTGATAGTTTCATCGTCCGTATCAAATGCTCCATCAGAACCTTCCTCCGTTTCCTCTCCTTCTCCTACAGGCTGCTCCTCATTGGTTGTAGCTGGGTCGAGCTCGTCTGGTTGCCCTGGCATTGTGGTTTCCAAATCCATTCCTGCAACAGACAAGGCATCCTGAAATCCATTGCTCGTGACCAAAGTATAGTAGTCACAAGAAGATTCTGCCCATCCAATGACTTGTTTGTCAACATTGAAAAGGACCTCATGTCCCATCATGACATTGGCCCCTAGGACACTGCCACCATGTTCATTATCGTAGAATCTTGGTGTGTACTTGCCACTGTCATCCAATTCCATGTAGTGCGATGGTGGAATGGCAATGATGATATCATATGGATGTTCCGCATCCATATCACCCGCCAATCCAACAACATTCGCCGCATCACCCAATGGCTTGTTGGAGTCTAGATCTCCCTCCAATTGGATCAATATGGTTGGCAAGGATTCCAAGTCACCACTTTGCAAATCCCATTTCTTGTTGTTGTATTGCCTACCTCCCGTCAAGTCCTTGAACGCAGCACGGAACTTTGCCGAGATGACTCCATTGAAATACGTATCCGTAGTTCCAGAATCCACAATGAGTCCACCAGTATTCAAGTTCGTTTCTGCTACATCCAATTGAATGACCTTGGCATCTGGATTGGAGGATCGAGCGGATTCGCCTCCGTCTCCATGACGCAAGTATACCCTTCGAACGTGGACACTGAAGAATCCATTCTTGTTGATTCTAGAAGCAAACACCATGGGAGTTTTGTGCAAGCGAGTATCTGTTCCTCCCAAGGTCATGGCTCCGGCTTCGGTTCCTTCGCGTGACGCACCCAATGGTCTCGAAAAGCAAAGGGAGAATTGTTTGTCATCTCCTCCCTTACCAGCGTCAAACATTTGTTTCCAAAAAGACGTTTGGGTATCTTCCATACCCATAATACCGTCGGCCAATTGAGTCTTGAAAAGACCGGTAATCTTGGTTTGACAACCAAAGTCCAATTCGACCGAAAAGGCCTTGGCATGTTGCGGATCAATATCTTCTGTTCCCTTGTCTTCTAGCAAGGCCACATTGTGCATTCCTCCCACATAACATTGATCACGAGCCTCGTAGGCTGTCCAACTGGATCCCTCTTGATAGGACATGGTAATCCGACATTCCTTATTGTTCGAACAGGTACCTCGCATGCAGCTACTGCAGTCCACCTTGCTAAATGTGGTAGATTCTCCCTCGTTGAAATAATTATCAATGTGGTACTTGGGAGATCCACAGTCACTACAGGCACTGCACGGAAAGGCAGTCACTCCACTTCCCGTATCGACAATGACTGTCTGCCGTTGGGGAGGGCTTCCGCACCACAAATCAATGTAATGGGTGCCATAGCCGTGATACAAGGCACCGACTTGCAAGGCTTCCGCACGGCGACGGAGGTTGTGATTATCTTCTTCTACCAGCGCAGCAAATCCTTCTTCCTTCAAGCGTCGGGCCCGTTGGACGTGATGCGGAATCAATGGAAAGGAAACCAATTCGGCGTTTGCCATCATGGACATGGAATTCATTGTGAATGACAGTGACAGCATTGCTGATGCTGCTGTGGTCGCTGTAAGAATGGTTGTTTGCTTCAGCATGATCGGTAATGATATTGTGTTTCTGTTGTGTCTGTATCTTTGTGTATGCTGTTTCTAAAAGTAGCCGCAACGTCCTTTTTCAACTTTTTTTTGTGTGTGTGTCGTGGAAAAAATCGCCGTTTTAAAAATCACACCAATAATGGTTTTAGAAACTCGTTTGTACTGTATCCAAGGAACGTTATAAAGAGTATGAATAGTAAAGATTGACTGCGAATGTCTCTTGGAATGAATACTATCTTCCAGAGCTAAAGGTATGCCTTCAGGTGCGTGGTTGCCAACAAGCAAGAATGAAGAAGAATGAATGAATGTTGTTGTGCGAATCGAATGGGAGAAGCAAAATCCCGCGATTTTTGATGACCCAGTGATTAAAACACCCGGATTTAATCTCTCTCGACCTCGCTCGCTCAGACGACGCCAATGCGACACGCAACGGAAATTCTGACACGTCACGGAAAAAGAGAAAAGAAAAAAAAACACCCACCAACAGAATTCAAACAACGTGGTCACAAGAGTTTCACTACAGTACAGTACTCGTACTTCATTCACTTTACAGTCTATCTTAGGAACCAATTTTTGGTTCAAGACACCGAATATTGCAACACAATGCGAAGGACAGGTCAAACATTCTTCCTTTGCTATCTTGGAATCCAGACGTGGCTCCTTTTTGAGATTATTGTTATGATAACGCCCCCTGCTGTCGTTCATGGATTTTCATTGGTATCCTCTCCTCGTCAACAGATAACCGACGCCAAATGGACTATGACGCCATCCGTCTCTCTGTCACAGGCAATAGAACCATCATCAGATGTACCAGAATCATCAAGAGATGAGGATTCGTCAACAACAACAATGACAAACATACAAATGGCCGCGTGGTGCCTGTCCCAACAACTCATCATGGTGTTGCAACGAGAAGAATTGTCTTGGAGAATACAACAAGAAGAGGACGACGATGACGATTTACAGTCCATGGGCAGAATCGCTAACAAGAAAAGAAAAAAGACCCAACAAATGATACGATGGCTCAACACACGATTGCTGTTTGGGTGCACGGCGTTGGAGTGGGTTCAACAACAAGCTGCAAGCACGACCACAATGGACTATGATAATTATGATTATAACTACGATAAGATCGGTGAAGATATACAAGAGGAACTACAAGCCATGCTGGACTTTAGTGAGTTTTCTTCGCCTTTCTTGGATGACGAGGGAGGCGAGGAATATTTTGATTGCGACGACAACTTTGCCCAAGAATTTGGAACAGCAAATAATGTGTCGAGCGAAGACGAAAGGGAACTTGATTCGTCAGAAGCACAAATGGACAACGTCCAAGAGGAATCGCAATCTGGCGCTTCGTTACCAATCTTCGACTTTGGAAAGCCACTCGAAATTGTACAGTCGGATGTTCCACCGTTGCGCAATTGTTATCCAATGACAGCAGTGACAAACACGGATTCTTCCAATTTGAGGGACAGCAGGGCAATCAAGATATTGGCCGACGAAGAAGAATACAGTCGAGCCTTACTCTTTCATGATCGTGATACAACAGATGAAGCGGACGCTATGATTGAACATCAAGAGGACGACAAAGAAGATGATGGTCTGTGGCCGGAAACCAGCAGTTCCATTGATTTTTTGGACGACCAACCAACATTCGAAACTTCAAACAGATACTCTATCAAACAAACACCAGAGATCCAGTCCAATAGTAATATGGAGGGAACGATAACAGAACCTTTGACTCCTCAAATCATCCCCATGAATGATGATGATGATGATGATGATGATGATGATGAGAATGAAAGATTGGGAAATGGCCTCGACCACCACCAACAACATCAACAATTGATCCTTGAAGCGACCATTCATGATATCGATGTGACAGAGGGCAAAGACGCCATGCCAGCTAACGTATTGACAAAACAGTCAGAGGAAATGGATTCCCTTGTGGTCCAAGACGGACCAGTTGTGGACGAAGAACCATCATCGATATCAACATCCAGCGCACTATCACACGCTGATAAAATGAAACTATACAAAGCCTCCGCTGTAATTGCACATTCCTTTCCAACCAACGATTTCGATCCTCCAATTTGGACCCGAAATGGAAATCTACAAACGATAGGAGGTTTCTTGGCGAGAGGAAAGAATCCTGCCTTGGTCGAATTCGAATGGGACGAACGAAAGCGGATGGAAACCCCTGACGGTGACTTTTTTGTTGTGGATTGGAAATTCTCGGATCTGGATGAGCATGTGGGGAGACCTTCCAGCGAAGTGCCGCTTGTATTGTTATGTCATGGCCTGCAATCCAATTCAGATTCAAATGTGGCCAAGGATATGGCTCGAGCATTCAACAGTGTCGGAATGGATGTTGCTTGTATCAACTTTCGTGGTTGTAGTGATGAAATTAATCGTGGGCCGCTTGGTTATCACCTCGGGTTCACTGATGATCTAAAGCTCATGCTAGAACATGTTTCACAGTCTAGAAACGGAAGCAAACTATACCTATCGGGGTTTTCCTTGGGTGCCAATGTTGTGACAAAGCTCTTGGCAGAATTGAAAACTGACGCTTTGACGAAATACAACATTCGGGGTGCTGCTGTTAATGCACTACCGTTCGATTTCCTCAAGGTTGGTCCCAACTTTAGTGACGAGGGCCTCACGAAATCGTTGTATGGAGATGGACTACTGAAATCGCTCACGGAAAGAGTGCTGGAGAATTATGATGATCAAAACTATACCTTCTCGAAAGAGGAACTCATGGATTGCAAGACGCTGAGAGAATTCGACGATCTTGTGGTCTGTGATGTTTACGATTTTGATGGCGTTGATGACTACCATCGCAAGTGCAGCACCATCTCTGTTTTGGACCAAGTAGCGGTACCGGAACTTGTGATTCAAGCGTTGGATGACCCGTTCTTTCAAGGAAATACAAACCCGACAAACAATCCGAGCCAGCCTTTGCGAATTCAATACACGGAGCATGGAGGGCATTGTGGATATTGGAGAAATGAAGGCCCAGACCATGATGCAACCTGGATGCCCTTGCAACTCGCCAAGTTTTTGAAGCATGTCGATGAGCAGCAGTCTTCACTTCATGCATTGTACGATGTGGAGTCAGAAGGTCACGACAACCCGGCAGACGTTGATGACACCAGAAAACAAGACTTGGCTGAAGAACGACGACAGCGAGCTGCCTTGGTGTCCCACTCCTTCCAGGTCAAAGATTACCGTCCTGCTTTATATGCAACAAATGCACATGTACAGACTGTCATGGGGGCCCTCTATCGCAAGGAGACCATGTATGCTTCTTCGGATTTACCTTCCTTCCTCTCTGGAATTTCCAAGTTCAAAGGTGCGGTTGGAGGAGATGGTTTTCAGTGGGAGAACTTTCATTGGGACAGACGTCAACGGCTAGAGACTCCCGATGACGACTTCTTTGATGTGGACTGGAAAACTTCCGGTGTCAACTTTGCATCTGACGACACCCCGTTGGTTATCATTTGCCACGGCCTGCAGGCCAGCTCGGACAGTCCACTTGTCAAAGATATGGCGGAAGCATTCCTAGGCCATGGAATGGGGGCAGCTTGTATGAACTTTCGTGGATGCGGTGGTGAGGTCAATCGCACTCCTCGCGGATATCACCTCGGGTTCACAGACGATCTACACCAACTTGTTACACATGTGAATACCGTCTACCCCAACAAACGCATCTACTTGTCCGCATTCTCACTGGGTGCGAATGTGGTAACCTCCTTTCTCGCCAATCTCGGTAGCGACGCGCAGAAGTACAGCATTGCTGGCGCGGCGGTAAACGCGTTGCCATACGAGGTTTCTAAATCGACCATGAATCTGAATTCGGATGGTATCACTAAGACTTTGTATGCTGATCGTATATTGGAATCGATGTACGAGAGAATCGAAGAGATGTATGACTATGGCATTGATTTTCCATTTGAACGGGAGGCCATTAGAGATTGCAAAACGATTATGGATATGGAAAATTTGGTAATCGCTCCATTCTTTGATTTCGAGGATGCCTGGGATTATTACGACAAAACAAGTACCCTTCGACGGCTGGATGAAGTTGCCGTTCCAGAGTTGGTGATTCAATCGGAGGATGACCCATTTCTGCTTGGTCAGTCACATGTTGCGAACAAAGCTGACAGGCCACTCAGGATTCATTACACCAAACACGGCGGCCATTGTGGTCACGTCTTTCACGCCACTGATCACGCTTATCCAACTTCTTGGATGCCAACCGAGTTGGCAAGATTCCTCGCGCATGTGGATTTGTCCTTGAAAGTGGATAAATTCGCATTTTCAAGTCAATACAACCAAAACACTGAGAAAGAAATTCTAAATTAGAACCATATAGATAGACTTGTACAAGAAAAAGGATGCAGGTGATACTCTACCTGTGTTGGGTATACTCTTGGTTGCCAGACGAGTCAGTCGGACGAATCAATCTAGGGTCACACGCGCAACATAACTCGCGCAAAAATTCAAATTTGAAAGTGAAAAACCACCATGACATAAAAAGGCAAGACTTCAGCAGTCAGCCGAATGAATTCTTGCAACGATACTATGAAAGAGCAATCACTATCTTGAGACGGAAACAGTAACTATCGTAAAATAGAGCATAAAGAGTGAGAACGAAGCACTTATCATTCAGGAATGGATCGATCACAGAAATCCTACTATCTGCTGCTGCTCCTCACCGTTGGAAATGTTGTATTCATGTTGTACAATCTGAGTTCTACCTTCTCCAGTGAATATGCAGAGACTTCTATCGAAGGAATGAGCAAAATGAAGAAGAAACACATGATTCGACCTCATGATATGAAGAAGATGTTTATCTACAACACCCACAGTTGGGATGCTGCCCCAATCGTTGTTGAAGAATACAAACTCATTTTCTTCGCAGTCGGCAAAGTTTCCTGCACAGTTTTCAAACAGTTGCTCCGCCGAATGATGGATTTGGACGATTGGAGAGAAGACTCCGGACCTTTGCCGCACAATCCTAATAAAAATGGTTTGAAATACCTCTATCATTATCCTCCTGGAAAAGCATTGGAAATGCTGACATCGACCAACAAAGGCTGGTCCAGAGCGATCTTTGTGAGGGATCCCTTGGAACGATTATTATCTGCCTACCTTGACAAGGGAAAGCGAAAGAATGGAAGCTACATGGCCAAACACTGTAACAAGGAGCATCAGGTGGACTTTTCATTCGAGGAGTTTGTTGGCATTGTCTCCTCGAGTTGCAAGCACGACCCACACTGGGCGCCTCAGATCCAACGAATCGATGCACCGTTTTGGCAGCACATTAACTTTGTCGGGAAATTTGACACCTTGCAAAGCGACACCAAGAAATTGTTGAACCGTGTTGGGGCATGGGAAGACTTTGGTGAGTCGGGATGGGGACCAAATTCCAATGAGACCATATTTTCAAAAGCCACACATGCAAGGCATGAAACTGGTGCCTCTGGACACCTTGAAGAGTACTACAACAGTAGTTGGGTAAGGAAGACTGCACTTCAATTTTACGGCAAGGATTACGCTTGTCCTTGGTTCAAGTTTAGAAAGCAAATTGTGGAGTACCGGTAGCTAAAAAAAATGGTGGTGGAAAATTTATTGTGATATGAAGGCATGCATTGACATGCATGTATTATAGAACTAGTTCAAAGAGCGATTGTTGTACTTTTGCGTCAAATACTCGACTTGCTCTTCTGTCAACTGAAGCCAAACTTCATTTCTTCTCAAGTATGGAATCGTCATTGGAGGATTGTATCCCCAGAATTGGAAATTGTCTAGAACAAATTCTTCTGAAATACCTTCCACACCATCGGCCATGAGCTGGTCCGCAAGATCAATTGCCATTTCCTTGTTGTGTTCAGCTTTCAGAGATCCTTTGTATTTATGCACAACGCCGACCTGTGGAGGAATCTCCTCGATCTTCACTGCTGGATTGATAGGTTTGGGAACCTTAGAGAGTTCGTCGTACTCTGCGGGTAGCATGAATTTCATCACTCTCTTGCCATCCTCCACTTCCTCGGTGACAACCGGAGCCGTCATTGCAATTGACTCGCCCTTTGTGGTGCTACCTTGATAAACTATAGGGGTTGTCGCACTGATAGATTCACGACTTTCGTTTTGAGGCTTTCCGAAGACGCCGATATAATTGGCTAAGGCTCGGAACGGTGGACTGGTGTCATCAGCATCACCGTCATAAACACAGGTAGCTGCATATCGTCGTTCCGGATAATGTCGGAGCTCATATTGCGTTTGAGCCTGGTTGCGGTCCAGGAGAACCTCAAAAAAGGGCTCTGCTACTGTCTGTTTTCCAAATACACTTCCCATTTTTACGTTTGCGTTTTCAAGTTTGTGGACTATTGTAATAACAACAACAATAGCATTGATGTTCGACCAGAAGTTCATGAGCTTTTCACGCACGATTGGACCATCACGACTGGAAATCTAGAAGAGTGCTTATAGTAGTTCCTCAGGCAATATTCTGACCATGATATCAAAACAAGTCAAGATTCTATTGAAATATGTATTAGCTAGATAAATTCGGCTCCATTGTTCTTGGAGAGTGCTGTTCCATTTTTCTTCTTGCTGCGGACGTTGTCCCGGTATTTCTTCTTCCCTCTTGGTTCTTCAGGCTCGTCTTGGAAACCTCCCTCATCGTCGCTAACTTCATCAGTGTTAAGTCCCTGATACTTTGGTCCGTTATCTTTCTTCTTGCAACAGCAGCAGCAGAATAGGTAGTATAAGAAGCACCTCAACACAGAGCAGAGGCACATTCCAGCGCAGAGAGCGATGCCGAGACCGACCAGAACAGGGATTTGACATTCGGGAGAGTCGCATAGGTCCTTGAATTTGTTGGCACTGTTCTTGACCTTGCAGTATGCTACAACAGTTTCATTCTTCACTCTGTCCATAGTAATATTGGACGTTCGATCAATAATTTCCTCGTGGCAATCTACCTCTTCAAAAGCATTTTCATCTTCAACATCGGCATCTTCTGCTTCCTTCAAAATCTCATATTCTTGTTCCAAGTCTGCATCAGGATCTATGTTCAAGTTTGGAGGTTTTGTGGCGTTTTGTTTCTTCATAACATCATATTCTTGTTCCAAGTCTGAATCAGGATCTTCGTTCGCTTCTCCCGGGTTTGTGGTGTTTGAGTTTGAGCCATCTCCATGCTCGTCATCTTGACCATCATCTTCGGCACCATCGGCATCCTCATCAGCATCAGTGACATTGCCGCCTTCATCCACCGTTGTCGCATTATCTCCACCGCTATGTGTAGTATTGTCTCCAACATTATGAACCTCAGTCGCGTTGCTGCCATCCAAGTCAATTTCAGTAGAATTGGTGTCACCAACATCAACCGAAGTTGAATTTGCGCCGTCTGAATCAGCATCAGTGCCATTGACATCCATCCCAATTTCAGTGACATTGGTGTGGTCCACGTCCCCTGCATCAGTAGCATTAAGATCAACGTCAATCTCTGTAGCATTGACATCGATGCCACCATCGGTAGCATTGGTGCCACCCACGTCCACTTCTGTACTATTGACATCGATATCAACGTCGGTGGCATTACCGCTATTCGAATCTACACCACTTGTTGTATTGGAGTTAGAATCCACATCAACGTCAACATCTGCATCTTCGTTCGCATCTATGTCAGCATCAACATCGGCATCTTCATCTGCATCATCATTTCCACCAACATCTGAATCGTAATGACCATCTGCGTCTGCGTCTGCATCTGCATCTGCATCATCATTTCCATCTGCATCTGCATCAGCATTCAGATCCACATCAGAGTCGGACTCTGCATCGTCAGCATCTTCATCGGCATCAGAATCTGCGTCGACATTCGTGGCATTGACAGTAATGTCCAAATCAGCATCAGCATCAGCATCAGCGTCCTCGTCTTCATCTTCGTCTTCACCGGCTGGTTCTTTCATTTCGCCAGTGATATTGAATTTGAACCCACTCTCTACAACGAGTCCGGTGTAGTTGCACGAACTTTCTGCCCATCCAATGCGGTCATTTTCTGCATCAAATAAAACATCGTGTCCCATCATGGCGTTGGCACCAAGTGTAAAGGTTTCACCCGACTTGTCCAGGAATATCCGCGGCGTATAAGTCTCATCTTCATCATCGTACTCCATGTAGTGGGAAGGTGGAATTGCTAGCAGAACATCGTATGGATTACTATCGTCCATGGCCCCGGCCAATCCTGGTGTCTTGTAGTCTTTGTCACCATTTTCATCAGAAGAAGCGACCAACTGTAGAATGACAGTGGGCATTTTCTCCAAATCTGCCGCGCTCAGAACCTCGGGTTTGTCCCCTCCATATTCTTTTCCAGTCAGCTGTTCGTAAGCGCCTTTGAAAGCTTCCGCAATGATAGAAGGTAGATATGAATCAGTTGTTCCAGAATCAACAATTCCTTGCAGTTGATTATCAAACTTGACTTCAACTGTTTTGGCCTTCTTGTTGGTTGGCTTGACACTCTCTCCAGCACTTCCATCTCGCAAGTAAATTTTTCGAATAGTCGTGGACCACTGTCGTTCCCTCCCATCAGTGGCACCACTGGAAAACACCATGTCTGTATCGTGAAGCTTGGTGTCATAGCCACCGAATGTCAAAGCTCCTGCCTCAGTACCCTCTCGCTCGGAAGTGGGTTGACGGGAGAAACACAGAGAAAACATTTCTTCTCCTAGTTTTCCAGCACCAGTCATTTGCTTCCAGTATGGCATCTTACCATTATTCATGCCCAGAATGCCGTCAGCCAGCTGTGTTTTAAATAGTCCCGTCACTTCGAATTGGCAACCAAAGGTCAAATTGAACGCAAAGTGACTGGCATGCTTTGGATTCAATGGATCGGCACCACGATCCTTGATCAATGGTTGTTCGTGTGGCCCACCAAGGTAACAGGAATCAATCGCCTCGTTAGCATCCCACCGACAACCCTCTGAATAAGCTTGAGTGATGCGGCAGCTTCCGCTTTTGCAACTCGAATGATGGCTGACGCATTCCTTATTCTTGGTACAAGTGGTACTGGTATAGGTGGTTGACAAACTCTCATCAAAGACTTGATCAATGTGATAGTCTCCGGCACCACACTCTTTGCATTCACTACAAGCAAAAGCGGTAGTTCCACTTCCCGTATCCACAATGACAGTTTGACGTTGAGGAGGACTACCGACCCACAAGTCGACATAGTGCGTTCCATATCCTAGATATAAGGCTCCAACTTGTTGTTCAACCGTTCGGCGTCGAAGCTGTTTCTCCTTTTTTAAAGCGCGACGTGGCATGGGTCTGCCTTGAAGACTGCGTCGAGCTCGTTCCTGATGGTGTGGAACGAGGGGATACGACACAATGGATTTGCTTTGTTGTTGTTTTGCCAATGACGTGCATGGGAAATGAATCAGGCAAAAAGCCGTCCATAGCAAAAGTCCACCGGCGGAAAGCCTACTTCGGGATGAAGGCATTGTTACTTTCTCTTTTGTGCGTCCTATTTTCCCCCTGAAGTATTATAATATATTCCTCGCTCTAACTTCGCTTCAGTTCCAGTGATTATTTTTTCCGTTTTGTCGTGAGAAAACCTGGAAAATGACCGCAATGGAAACTCGTTTCTGTGGGTGAAAGACGTTAATAAGATGGAGTTCGGAGCAGAATGGGGGTGTGATGCAAATTATTAATATTAGGGGGTCAAAGAATACGAAATCCCCCAGCATTGTATCGTATCGGTACAGTATCGTATCGCACCATATTAGCATAGATAGACTTCCTGCCTGTACAGTTTCAGAATGGTCTCAAATATGTGGAAGAGCAAGCCTTTTACTCGTGCAAGAATCTGCAATCAGTTGCACTATCATACCGAAATCGGTAGAATTGATTGGCACTTTCGCTTTTTGTCAATGTCCCAAGCTGGTGTCAGTGGAATTGGTGTATGGCCCTAGAACTGTGACGACACATCAAGGCGCCTTTATTGGATGCGAGCCTTTCGTCAACATTTGCCTTCCCTCCGTTCTACGTCCAATCATGTCGGGTTCGGGCGGTGCGTATTCCACCGGTCGTGTAGGCATCGACAGCTTTGAAGGCTGCAGCACGCAGCGCTTGAAAATCAATATGGCAACACAGATGCGTCGGTTCGACAATTTTCCGAAACACAAGAAATGCTACCGCGCCTCTGCTACAGCAACAGATGAACTCGCTCGGGAGATTAAGTCGTCAATGCAATATACACAAGTCAATACCCACAATCTTTTGGTAGACCCTTTCGGTATGACACCGTGACACGTTCTACTATCAGGTGCAAAATGCAGACTTGATCTTTTGCAAGTGCTACTAGATGCATATTCTCCGAATGTCCTTGGGTGGAAAGACGTGAACGGAAGGACTGCCATTGATTACTATTGTCAACAAAGTGATCAGCTGACTGACGACGCTCGGCATATACTACTGTACAAGCAGCCCTTCAAGGATGGTTGGTGGGCTCTATATCGAGCTGGAAAGAGTTGGAAGTATGGGCATCGGATATATCCAGTAGGGTGAATGGGATTGTTGTTGAAAATGAAGTGAAACAGAGACAATCCTTTCTCCAAGAAGCATCAATGGCTCTGTCGCGATACGAGTAGATGGTAGCTACAGCATTTTTAGAGTTGTCTTTGTGGGACATGGAGATGAAGTTGTCAAATCATGCATCAGCGGAGAATGCAGTAAGAACGACAATTGACAAGGATGACCGACAAATATACCGTATTCGAAGTGGTGCTTCAGTTGCCATTCCAAATGTGATTTCATTTTATAAAATTTATCTGTAGTCGATCACCCAGCAGTGATTGTCAACTTGATGGCAGTACATCAAGCAGTAACCAATCATTCGGTGATGTATGATAAATTTGGGGGCGATTACTATCCGTGCACTGTCAGAAAATTTCAAGTGTCCCAACGTGATTTGTTGAATAAGCCAAACTTAGTATATAAAATACGACAAGACAACATTAGAGTACGAGTACGCTAGAATTCTAGCGTACTCGATCGCTAGATTTGAAACAAGCATGAATGAATTTTTAATTTTGAAAATCTTCACCAATTTTCGTACAACTGATTGCAAGCGTTTATGTCTACAAGCTCTTTTTCTTCTTCTTGTCTTTCTTTTCCTTCTTTGCCTTCTTAGCACTCTTGTCCTTCTTTTCTTTCTTTTTCTTTGGTGCTTCATCCCCGCTGCTATCTTCCTTGGCTCGCTTCTTGCTTGATTCGGCTTCCTCAACCGACATGTCGTCGGATGACTTCTTAGGAGTTTCCGGAGCAGGACTGGATGGAGTTGCATCACCACCGCCCAGTTTTGGTGGCTTGGACTTGCTGAAGTCCTTGTAAGATTCCAAAAAGTCTTTGGGCGTCTTCTCGTTGGGCTTGCCGTGCTTGTCCAGTTTGCCGTCCTTGATGAGAGACTTCTTACGTTGTGCCATGGGTCCAAGTCCCCATCTTCTTGGGTAGACATCCCGCTCCATAATCACACGCTTGATCTTTGCAACAACGCCATGGTCCACGGTTGCCATGACAGCAGTTGTCATTTGAGCAATGGCGACTGCAACTGCTTCTCCCTTGGTGGTCATCAAGACAACCTCATCGTTCAATTCAATACCGTCTGCAAATCGCAATAGACCTGGGATCATGAACTTGGCACCGTAGCAAATGGCGTTCACAGCAGAATCCTTCACCACAATGCGCTTGTATTTGGTGAGGAGTACTTCCAATGGCATAATGACTCGTCTCAGATATGCTTCATCCTTGGTTGTGTCATAGACATGTTGAGCGTCCAAAACATCGTGCATAGTCACCAAGTTGTCAGATTCTCCCAATGCACCGGATCGAACCCGGCGCAATTCTTGCATGTGTCCACCCACACCAGTCAAGAGCCCCAAGTGCACACAGAGGGTTCGAATGTACGTTCCTGCCTCACAGGATACCCAAATCACACCCAAGTTTCGCTCTTTATCGAATTCAATCAGCTTCGATTCGTAAATACTACGAATTCGCAATTGACGTTTGACTGCACTGATCAAAGGAGGTCGTTGAAAGAGGGCACCCGTCAAGGTTTCCACACATCGTTGGACCTTGGAGGTTTCACAAGTGGAATGCAATCGAGCCACAGCCACATATTCTTTACCTGCCGACTGTTGGGACTTTACCAAGCGTGTGGCACGATCAATACAAACAATCAAACAACCAGTGACCTTGGGATCCAAGGTACCTGAGTGACCCGTTTTCTCTACTCGCAAGATTCTCTTAATCCAACTGACAACTTCGTGAGAGGAAGGATTTGCAGGCTTGTCCAAGTTAATGACTCCGTAGGCCATGTGCTGTTCAAGAGGACGGGCCAATGGACTCGAACCACAAGGAAGTGGTGTGTAATGTGATGTGCGCACATGAAGTTTATGGTAATTTTTAAGGAGGAGAGGCCAGTTGGAAGTGTCCAACTTGGGGGTGGAAGAGGAAGGTTTAATCATTTGGGTGTCATCGACTGCAGCGGCACTTCCGTCATCCTGTTTTCTCTTCTTGCGTTCGGAGCCTCCCATGGTGATGAATATGGATGATCCTTGGTAATAGATTACAATAACGGTACGAGGGTTACCTATTATTGATGTGGTCGGCTTCAAACCAATCGGATTTCCGAATCTTTCGGTGGTGGTGATGACGGGATGTGTAAAATTCCTACCAACGGTGACGGTGGATCGGGTGTTGGGCAGACGGTACTATGAATTGTTTTGGGTGTACCACAACTTGCACCCAGCAACCTTTTAACCATGAACCTGAACCCGAACCATAATAAATAGCAGTACCAGGTACTATGACCATCTTTTTTGTAATGATAACTTGTTGTGTTATTATAGCCATCTTTAAAATTAACTCTAACCGCTATCTCGGTCTGTGGTTTCATACCTATAGCTGTATCTCGCTTGATCGCTTATCAAGAAGCCAACTTCCTTTACGAGATATTCGATTTGCGCATCATCACAAACAGCTGGTCCTTCCCAGTCTTCGTCATTGCCGGTTGCACGCTTCTTCGAGTGCAAGAGATCAATTTCATAACTCTCTAACCAGACCTCAAAGACACAGTCCTCTTCCCTGGCATGAGCCAGCACGCGTGTTTCCACGTGGACCTTCTTTCCATGCTCCTCGTCCATGCGCTTGGTAATCTTTTCAGCAATCTCCAAGTCCTCGTCCTCTGGGGCGCAGGCAACGACCAAGTGGCCACGGAATTCGCGTTCAAACTCCTTGTCGTCAATATGCTTGTACTTGGTGGAATGTCCCATCATGCGGGCGTACTCTTCGGGGGTGTTTTCATCGTCATCCGTTTCTGCTTCCCATTGGGCAATATCTTCCAAGGCATCGTCAAACGCTGGCAAATCGGGATGCTGCGGAGCTTCGTAAAAGTGGGAAAAGACGTTGTCTTCGTCTTGAAAGCTATCGTCGTCAAAGTCTTTCTTATCCCACTCTGGATTGTATACTTCCTTCACCCAATTCTCGAAGGCCGCCATTTTCATTTCTTCTTCGTCCATCTCGTCTAGACTGATGATACCAGTTTCAGCAGGAGCCTTGTCGGGAATTTCGCTGTACCCAAAACCCATGTAATATCGCTCCAATTCTTCCATGTCGGCATTTTCGACATCATCCCAATTGAAGTCAAACTCGCGATCTCGAGCGTGTTGGTAACGTTCATAGGTCATAAGCTGTGGATACCAGTGTTGGAAAAGAATTGGAGCCTCGCGGTTGTGCTTGACAGCCGCCAAGATAAGGTTGGAAACATTAAAGTCCAAGTCGTAAAGCAGCCAGTTTGTACAGTTGTACGAGGATCCACCAATCTCGTCCAAACAAGCATCCATTTCTTCTATTGTTTGATTAGACAATTGGGCCCAGTCCTGCTTTTGTGCCTTGTCATTGACCTTGTCCCAAGGCTCTTTTGCAATCGTTGCCCGAGCTTCCTTCAGAGCGGCGTCATACTTTTCCAAGAGATCATCGCTGAGCCCAGTGCCCATAATGTTCTCTTCACCCTCGTTTTCATAAGGCTCGTCCAAGTAGCTAGTAGTGTTGGCCATAACTTCATCATAGTCCATCTTTTCGATCTCGCTCTCGTCAATCTCACTCATCAGTTCGGCAACCTTGGCGTTGGTCTGCTTTTGAATATCTGTCTCTTCCATGGCCTCCGCCATCTCTGGTGGCATCTTGTTCATGATGAAGTCAACTTCGTCAAAATTTGCAAGCTCTTCTGCTTCTGTTCTTCGCTCCAATGTCTCTTCCAAAATCTTCTTCTGTGCCGTGTAGTTCGGATCATCAGGATCATCCTTCAATGGAATCTCTTCTTCCTCTTCCCATTCTTCTTCATCGGAACCGCCTTCCGACTTAAGGTATGAGGAGGCAGTGCCATCTTCTTCCCATTCTTCTTCGAGCTCAATATCGCCTTCTGCTACGATGACATCATCGTCATCATCATCTTCTTCCCAAATATCAATATCTTCATCAATGTCATCTTCGTCGTCATCGTCATCATCATCGTCGTTAACAGCTACAACAGTGTCATCTTCATCCTCATCGTCATCAGGAGTCGAAACAACTGCATCAGGTACGTCCATCTCAGCTTCTATTCCAAGACCTTCCAATTCTGCTGGATCTGGCTCAAAATCATCATCGTCTTGAACGGGATTTTTCCTGGGTCGTCCAGGCCCAGCAAACAAGGGTGGGAAAGCGCGCTGTTTGTATTGACCTGGCTGTGGCACAAAGCAGACCCCGTTGTGGGCTCGACGAGTGACGCCAAATTGGTTGACAAAGGACCATGCCGGAATCACCATACATAAAAGGTAGGCTCCCACAACGATTATTCGACTACTCATTGGTGAATGCATTTTTAACTTGAAATGTCAAGTTTTATGTAGCGTATCCAGCGATCGGAATCTATCAAAAGATGTAACAGAGATGACAGTGCAGCAATAGTTGACTTGATGCAAACGGAAACAGAGGTGATGATGATGGCAGCCCATCATCCGACCCATCAATTTTTTGGACAGACGGATTGACTGGTGTGACTCAAAATGAGCTCAAAACCTGTTGACCTTTTGAATTCAAGCAACAGTCACAAAGAGAGTCAGGATAGGATAGCTAGAGTAGTATCATGTGATGAAGTATGGAGAGTCTCATTGAAATCGTGGAGCCAGACACGGAGGCAATATTTCAGTTTGTTATAAAGGGCGATTTGGAATCCATTGCAAAATGTTCACCGTCCGAGTTGAAGAAGTGCACTGACAAAAATGGTTCCACCTTGTTGCATTATGCTGCCGGAAATGGGAACCTGGAGATATGCAAGTATCTCCTACAAGAATGCGAATTTAAAGTAGAAGAGTCAAGTCAAAAGACTGGAAGGGCTGCTCTACATTGGGCTGCTCGGAATGGTCACGCTTCTATCTGCCAGACTCTAGTAGATGAATTTGGAGCAAGGGTGGATTCCTTGGCCAGAGGTCAAGTGACACCATTGCAGCTGGCCATTTGGCAATGCCATCTATCTACCGCCAAGTGTTTGGTGGAAAAATTGGGTGCCAATCCTCATTTTCCCAACTCCTGGGGATGTGGAATTGGCCATTGGTTGGGAAAGTCACCGATTTATGATGGTTCTCAAGGTTCCAAGATCCAACTGCGGGAAGCTTGTGACTGGTTGTTTGGACATTGCGGAGTAGAATATAATCTTCCCAATAATTATGGACAGTGTCCTTTGCACAAGGCTGCCTACGCAGGTAACCTAATTGTCGCACAGTATCTCGTGGAGACTTACGGCATAGTCGACTCGGTGCGGGATTTCAATGGGAATTCGGCAGCTGACTGTGCCGAACGAAGTCAACAACACGAGGTGGCTTGTTGGCTACGGCGGTTCGCCTCTCCGCCGTTTCACAATGCCATTGCGTGTCTGGGTTTTGCGGCCGGAGAAAGGCCTAGTATATGGGAAATTCGAAGATCCTACCTGGACCTCGCCAAGAAGCATCATCCTGACAAGGTTTCGTCGTCATGTGACGGCAGCCACAATGAAAGTGCAATTGCAAGATGGAATGAAATACAACAGTCGTTTCGTCTCTTGGCAAGCTGGTGGCAAGATCCTCCTGACGTCTTTGACCTGCACATTCGGATGGCCTGTCGAAATGCCAAGCTTTTGGAGTACGAAAAGCTTTGTTGGATTCCAAGCTGGCACAAAGAACAAAAGCGACAAGAAGAGCGTCTGAACAGCAGTCATAACAACAACAATCCATCAGAGAACCCGAGTGACAAAGAGGAAATCTTGAAGAAGTTTGAAGCAAAGCTGGTCCGTCTGCTTTCCAGTCAATCCTTTCTAAAGTCTGGACTGTCACTTTCCCAGCTTCCCAAGGAATACGAAAAGAATTGGCATGTTCCGATACCGAAACCAAGAGAGTTTGGTTGTCGCAAGTTGAGTTATTTACTGGAGACGAAATGCCCTCGCATTCAAGTCGAAAAGGCGGATGGGTTACAGGAACCAGTTGTGCGCGTTGCAAAGATGATTGGAGTTCAAAGTGAGGGGTACAAGTCGCTGCATCTTACAGTTAATCAATCAGTCTATGAAAAATAAGATGGCAATATTTCCAAGTCTTGTAGCTCCTCAACAAAAGTTCTGCCACTACTGCCATGTCCAAAACTCAATGGGGCTCCTGTTGTTGCATCGACACCCAAGACGGTATAGCGCAACTCGCATGTTAGCATGGCACTGCCGTCCATGCGACTAGGAGAAGCCGCCAAAACAAACCAGCAGGATCCAGTAGCTCCAAATGGTAGTACTTTGATGGAAATTTGCTGCATGGGCTGGACCCCTTCTTCCGACGATTCGGCAACTACAAAGGCCACATTGCCAAGCGCTCTTCCATCAATGACACCAGACGAGTTGGTAATCTTGGCCTGGATGACCACATGTCGTGGAAAGAAATATTGAATAACAACGACTTCTGGAAACGTTGCCGATGCGGATATTGATGGCTTGATCTTGAGTGGTTTGGTCGAGTGCAATGGATCGCCAAAGTTCATTGACTTGAGTTGAGGAACCACGTGCAAATGAGCCTGAGCCTTTAGCTGGGCATCCGTTAGTTGCTGCTTCAAGGCAATGTGTCGAGCACGCAGCAAGGATGAAACAACTCGTAAACGACGAGCTTGTGATTCGCTTTCTACCAACGCTGGGATTAGGAATGGTCTGGCCACTGCCGAGACGGGAACGTTCTTGGGTAGCAACCTCAAGGCCGCTGCACGATCAATGGCACCTCGACGCAGTGCCAAAACTTGGATGGCAGCCGTTACACCGCGTTTCTTATCTGGGTCAGACTCCAACGCGACTCGCACCAAAGGAAGATAAACACAATCATCTCGTTTGCTAGCATTGTCGTCTCGCTGATCGTCCAATATTCCTCGAGCGGCCAATCGTGCTCGCTCAGCTTCTCTCCGAGCAACTTGTTGTTCATATCGCAAATCACAATATTCCAAAGCCAAGTCCATACTCTTACACTCTACATAGAGAATCCTTAACGCATCCTCGTGTCGGCCAATTCGTCCCAATACCAAGGCATGTTCTTGCAAGAAAGTTTTGGGCAAGTTGCTCATTAGTCGCTCCGAGCTCACCTTGGCCAGTGGCCATTGGAGCAGACGCCGTAGCCGTTGTCGATAAATCCGTCCCAGTGGTGTCGAATCTTCATTCTTAGGTGGATAATCGTCACCTCGCTCCGACAAGACTCCCTCCAAGAGCAAGTAGCACAATTCATCGTGAAAGTCGGCAATTCTAGCTTCCGCTGACTGATCGGGTGCCAGTGAATGGAATTCATCCTCCTCAGTTGGTCTTCCCGTATTGATTCCAATCGCTGATTCCAAAAAGGCAATAGCTAGTGCTCGACCCGAGTTCATTGGCAAGGAATCATCGTCATCTTGGTATTGTTGATCGTTCAAAGTGGTAGGGTTAATCGATTTCAACAATTGAATCACCTTGGCTGGATTCTTTGAATTGGCTAGGGGATCGTCAGCAGCATTGAGTTGTTTCCATTGGTTGGAATTTTGTGGATGCAAAACTGTAAAGACGTTCAATCCCAAGACTGGATTCTTTTCCAACAATCGTTTGGTAGCAGGAGATTCCAAGACCAACTGACAGGCAACATCATCCGAAGTTCCCCACAATTCTCCCAAATGCGTGGCGGTGTACGACTCATACTTGATTTGAGGCCAGAATCCACCTTCTGGATAGGCCCGATCCGGCGATTGTTGCCGTTGCATATGCTGAAAGAGAGTACCAATAGCCCGCTCGTGCATACCACAGCTTCTCAACAACCACGTGGCGGCTTCCACAAATTCCATGTGTGTATTGGAGGACATTTTGTTTTGCGAACTAGATCCTGTCAAGTTCATATTGGGCTTTTGGGTAAATTGCTTCAAGAGGTGCCCGGCCACCAATTCATTAACCCTGGCCGCACTTTTGAGATCAATATTGACCACCACTCCCATTTGTGCCGCACACTTTTTGGCAGCACGATTGGCCATGGCTGCCTTTGGTTGGGGACCCAAGAGAGTGGCAACCAAACAGAGCAAAGACGTCCCACACAAGAGTGCCTCGGGTGTTTCGGCCGTCACAACTGGCGGCGACTCGGCCAAGGGAGCGGCATGGCTTTGAGTGGCCGTAGTGGAGGCTTCTTCAAAGGCGCTGGTAAGGAAAGCGGATGTTTTCGGCGTGTTGTTGGTCGAAGGCTTGTTGATGGACCACTCGGTTGGCCAACCAGGTTTGGCACCTCCCTCAAAGTCGGTCAATCCCAAAATAGCTTCCAAATACTGCCGAAGTAATTTTCGAGCATGTGCTGTAGGTTCTGGTCCAATGTAGGAAGTGGCAGTAAAGGAAGCATGAATTGCCTCAGCCAACTGTTGTCGCGGAAATCCATCATTCCCAAAGGCATCAATGGAACGCTTCATTAATCGGTCCGCCAAATCTTGTTTCGTATCCGGTTGGCATTGCAGCGTCTTGGCTTCACCGGAATAGGACATGGAGAGAATGGTAGGAATCTTGTGCATTTCTTCTCGATAGGTGCGCATGACAAAGAAATCATTGGGCCGTGTTCCCACTTCGACCGTTTTCAATGGAATGGCCAAACAAGAGGGAGATCGAACACTGACCAATCCATCGCTGGTCAAGACTGTCAACCAGGGCCACGAGGTAGCAGCAGCCAAAATAGGGGATGCCAATGAAATCATTCCATTCCTGGGTGGAGAACAACTAATGCTGGAATTGGAAGAATCCAATTGGACATCCACCACGCAGGCTTCTCGTCCATTGGCCAGAAACAAACTAGCCCAATCTGGATCCATAGATTTGTCTTGAATGTCCAAACATAGGACTGGGTGCACTTGAGATGATTGTGAAAAGGAAGCAATTTTGATGATATCCGAAGATACAGAAGTGGCTCCATCGGGAATGGCCAATACCGCATTGCCCACTGCAATGACCGCGACTCGTCCCTTGTGAATTACAGTCAATGCATCCTGTCCTCCCCGTGATCCTGGTGGTGGAAGCGCCACTTTGGAAAAATCCACCTTGTGATTTGTTGTTTTGCGACGCGACGATTTGGGCAAATCCAAAAAGACTTCTTGCCGAATGCATTGTATTCTTCGACCCGTACACACCACAAAGCCACAGCTAGTATGATACGTGGCACTACTAATCCGCGGCAGTGGTGTCGGCGTCGACAACTTGGAAAAACTGCCGTGTTGCAACGTCACCAATGTAGCCGCGTACATGCCCGGTTGTGCCGCACTGGACGCATTGCCCTTGTTGTCATCAATTAGAATAAGGAAAACGGGCCTATGTGAGGGAGCGTCCATGGCTGGAACGACGGCAACAACAGCTCCTGGTAGAGATCCTTCTGGTAGATCCACGGGAAGATACGCCCGGGGCAAATTGCTATTGTTGCTGCTCCCTCGACCGCTGCCCAGAGGAGTCTTGGTGGATCCACTTTGCGCGGAAGAATAGGTTCGATAATGCAAGGAACCCTTCTCACTGCCAAAGACGACGGCTTGAGCAGTTGGTGTGTCGGCTCCTGCGGCTACTTCAAAGGGATTCGTATCTTCCGAAGTGGCAGCCGCATTGTAAACACAAAGCGATCTTGGCCGGGATTGACAACGCAATTCCCAGGAGGATTCAATTGACATTTTGGAAGTTTAATGGGCGTAGGGACGGTGATCGAGTTGAGATTGTTGTTTCACAGTGAGTGTTGGTGTAGATTCTTGGCTTGTATAACAAATAATAGATACGGAATATGGAAAATGACGCTCAACAATGGAAGAAATCAACCATGGTCAACCTTTTTGGTTTGAATCGAGTCGAAACTTTGGAGGAGTTGTAGGAAGTACCGACTTCTACGTACGGTACGATTGGACCCGTTCGATTGAAAATCGTCGTCTATATAGCTTCGACACCATCAACAATACAATAACCAAGTATCACTTTCTGTTGTTGTTGTCGTCAGTAGAGAGTCCATATTTTCACCATGCCGAGCAAAAACGAAATAGATATTGATCCCTATCAAACCCTCGGCCTTCAGCCGGGAGCTACTGATGCAGAAATTACCAAGGCTTACCGCAAACTAGCCTTGAAATTGCACCCAGACAAACAGGCCAACAAAAATTTGAGTCCAGCAGAAATGGAAGCCGCGGAACAAAGGTTTCACAATATCAAAGAGGCGCGAAACTTCTTGCTAGAAAACAGAGAAGAAAGGCAAAAGTTTGATAGGCAAAAGGCATCCGAACAAAAGCGAAAGGAGGCGGAAGCCCAACGAGAGAAAACCATGAGTGCAAACCGCAAACAAATGCGAGACGAATTGTTGCGCAAGGAACAACAAGCCAAACAAGCGAGTCTCAATCATGCTGCTAATAAAAAAAACGCGGCCAAGAAACGAGAACGTGACAGTGTAGTGGATCAATTGCGCCGTGATGGAACAAAGTTGAGGAAAGAGTACGCCGAACGAGAGGCCGACAGACAAGACGACGAAGAACTGGAACAAGAATATCGCAAACAAAAACGACTCGCCAAAGAGCAGTTGGAAAACAGACAAGTCCGTCTCAAATGGGATCGCAAAAAGATGAAAACTAGTCCATCGGAAGAATCCATTGCCCAACTGTTTGAAAAGGAACGTGGCTTTGGTTCTGTCGAAACAGTGGAACTCTTGGGCAACAAAGGTAATCAAGCTTTGGTGACTTTTGTGGAAGCCAGCAGTTGTCGTCCTTGTGTCGATTTCTACAAGAATAGCAAGGAAATGAGGGCCAAGTTTGTTGGCGCCCGGAAAGATACCGAGGAGCAATTGGAGTTGCAAAAGGAAAAGGAAGATGAACAGGCCGAAAAAAAGGCAGAAAAGCGACGACGGACTGCCGGGAGGGAGAATGAGACCATGGAAGAACGTCGATTGCGACAGCAAGGAGAGCGGGAAACCTTGTTGCGACAGATGGAGCAAGAAGAGGCAGAAAGTGGCGATGCTGCAAGTCGAAACGAGGAAATGAATCGCAAGAGCAGTCATGCAGCAAGGAGCGATACAAGCGGTGACGCGACCGAACCACTGATACGAATGCCTCTTGAATTTCCAAAAGAACTCTTGGCAACTGGAAAAACTCCGTTGCAAATGCTGGAAGAAATGGAACGAAGAATTTTGGGCGATCTCTTGACTCCAGAAGAGCTCAAAAGCATGCAAGTGGGGGAATGATAATGGTTTCTAACACTTCGCTAGAAGTTCTAGCTATGTACTTCTCCAGCATCCGCCTTGTTTCTTAAAAGTTCATACGGTATGATTACTTCCAGCTCCCAGCGAGAGGCTTTTGTTGGCCGACGTAAAGTAGGGAATACGCGAACTCAGATCTCGAGTTGGTGGCTTTTTGGAGCGTGTGGTTTCATTTTGGATGGACCGTGCTGCATGATTCCTGGTCTCTTCTGTCTCTTGGATTTCGATTTCACGGGGTAGCGATCGGATGCTGAGGCTTCCCGAGGCAAGGCATGAAGCTGATTGATTCTCTTCCTGGCATGCTGCGATAATTTGACTGGAAAGAGCGGAATTTGATCCAATGCATTGATTGACGTGACGTGCAACATAGATTGATTCGCGCCTGAGACGAGTCTTTGATTTGGATCTTGACTGGCGATGAGGGTAGCTTTTGCGCACAAACTGTGACCTATCAGGCAGCTGCTGTTTGGATGGTGATAGGTATCTCGTTGCTTCCCTTTTGCGGATCCTCCCCTTTTGAAGGGACCTTGTACTGTCCATAGGCGCTTTCAATTCAAACAAGATTCGATCTATGACAACATTGCTAATGATTTCCTTCAGATCAATCTCTCGTTCCTTCAAGCAGCTAGAGGAAACTTTATGGGTCACTTCTCTGATCATTGCTTCCCACTTTTAATTTTGTGGTGCGCTCTGCCATCCATAGTTTTGGTACAACTTTCATATCAGATTCCGGTAAAAATGTCAGGGCATATTTTGAAGACCTCGAACATGCGTTTGAGTGCCCACGTACTTTTTGACATTTTTACCTTTTTGAGGGGTCGTTTTGTCCAATATTGGTTGCGTTTCATTTATTGCCACAAATTTCTACATATAAAAAATAAGGAAAAAACAATGTAAAAATAAGGAGCTTTCCGAAAGGTTGCACGTTTTTCTACGGTACCGGTAGAGGACTATCCGATCAAATGCTTGCCCAATGGAAAAACAAGAGGAGGTCTACTCTGATCGGAGGGCCTACGGCTGTTTCTGCGGAGGAGAAACTTCTGCTCAAGTTGCAGCTACTGTATGGTACAGTACCGGTACTGGTACCTGGTACCATGCCAACTTAAAATCGGCCACAGTTTTTCTAAGACTTCCTTGGAACCCAAGAAAACGAGGATTAGCAGGGTGACTGCGCTTTATGATACACCAAATAGGAGTCAATCTAAATGTTCCAATCATAGCACTGTCTCGGTGTTGCGGCTTCTATATTATCCACTACTTCACCTCCAACGCCAGCTACCCATGTTTTCCAATTGATGCAAACATTGAAGTTGTAAAACTGACTTTTTGGGCGGCAGTTGATCGGTCGTGGCATCAGATTTTTCTGACATCACTCTAATTGATTTAGAGAAGCCTCCCAATACATTCCCTGACTCCCTCTTCACGCGACATGGCTCTCTGGTGGCTGCTTAGCCAGAACGGGCGGGTATGTTTGCTGCAAATTACTACACCGTTGGATAAGAGGTGACGAATCGCGACACTTGATGTTGCCGGTATTACAATGACATCGCCCAAAAACCCATAACCCAAAAACAGCACCAATCAATCTCGTTGCAGCAGTTGACCTCAAAGTTCAACTCGAAAGGCTTTTGAGAAAGCAAATCAAGCGCCAAAAGTGACAAATCCCGATCTCCCAGCGACGAATCCAACAACCGTTGCACAAACTCGTGAGGAGCCAAAGTCCATGCATCAAAAGTCCATCTTCCAAGCCACCATTGGTGGTTCGAAGGACTTGATTATATATGGCTGTCGTCAGCTTGTCGTCTCGTTTCAATACTTCTTCCTCCACATGATCATCACACAGCGCTGGTGTTCAGTAGATCTTCGGCTCTTGTACATCGACAACATTTGTCATGATTTCCTACATCCTTTTCTCTTCAATTCGCACATTCCTTGCGTACACATCTTGATGGAAGGTAAGTGATACAATGATAGATTGAAGATGTGAACAATGACTGTCGTGAAAGATTCGGTTTTGTAACAGGTTGAAGATCTCGTGCCGATCTTTTGCGCGTTTTCTGCGCGACAAAAGCACAAATTTCATTGGTACAATCTTCCACGAGGAACAGAGAAGGATGATTCGTTGCCATCAGAGAAGTTGAACCATCATACGAAAAAATAAGAGTTCGGATCAAACATCTTCGCAAAAGGATCCAAGATGGCCATGAATTACAGCACCCTCACTTCTGCAATTGTTATCGCCTTGTTGGCGTGGTGCTCTACCGTCAACCAAAATGCTGTCCAAGCACTCAGTCCATCGTCAAGCTTCCCTGCACAAACATCACAGCAACGTTTCACAAAGAGTCGATTGTTTTCTTCTACTGAAAAAGCTGGATATGAACCCAAGTGGAAGAAGAAGAAGACCTTAGCTGAAGAAGCAGGCTCCGCCGATGGTCTTGGATTTGAGAAAGTCGGTCTCACAGGAAGGATTCCAGTCGTCTTTGAACAAGGCAACAATACTAAGACAAGCCTTGCATTTGCCGGTCAACCCTTGCGAGATGTCGCCAGTCAAGCTGGTCAATACATCAAATATCAATGTGGCAAAGGAGAATGCGGTACCTGTGAGTGCATGGTCAATGGAAAATGGATTCGGCCCTGTGTTGCCACTGTCCCAGCATTGGCAGATGGCGAAGAATTCAAGATCCAACTCAAGGCAATCTCCGCCAAGAGCGCCAGTTCCGGCACATTCTTCTCTATCAGATCCTTCATTATGGGATTCTGGAATAACTTGCTAGGAATGGTGGGCTTTGTGAAAATGCGCCGTGCGGCCCAGAAAAACTGGTCGGATCGTCAATCCTACGAGGGTCGTGTGGCCCAGAGGACCAGAGAAATTCGGGCTGCAAGGCTTGCAAAGTATGCCAATTTGTCACCTTAATCCTTCATTATAAAATACAGTATAATATATATTTAATTCTTCCATTATAGTTGACTTCTATAAATTGTCCGGTGCCTGGTACCACGGTACACTACGCACTTTGAACTTTGCTTCGTATTTATTCTGACAATGAATGGAAACGGATATACGGCCAGGCCATTCTAAATCTCCAAAATCAAACTTCAACAATATGCGACAACAACACATCGAAAACAAGCCATACTTTTCTTCAAAATGATGAATTCCCTGCGCGTTCTTTCTCTGATATCACTATTGGTCTTCTCCTGTGACGCCTTTGCTCCTGTCTCCATGAATGCCCGATCGGTGACTTTGCGCTTGTCCGGAGAGACTCCAGAGCCTGTCAAAGATGATGAAACTCCTGCAGCTCCACCAGTGAAGTGTCCCGATTGTGATATTTGCGACGGATCTGGCCGTATTACGGGTGGGTTGGGTGCTGTCTTTGATTGGTTTCCAGTAAAGGCGTATCGACCATGCCCCAATTACATTGACAAGGGAGGCTTTTATTCCAGATCAGGACAAGGATTGGATGAGATTGCGTTTGGAAGAGATTCCACATTCAAACCAGAAGACAACTAAAGAAATCGATAAAAATAGAGATGATTGGAGACATTTCAGATTAGAGGAACGCTGATCAATGCGAAGATCTTAGCTTGAGCAAGTTTTGGAAATTACATAGATGAATACAATTTGCTACATATTTAAAAAAATACAAGTTCCCATCACCAACCGAAAATGGGAACAAGAAATTAATGAGATTAGTCTAATGTAAATGATAGAACTGAAATGATCCGAAATAAGCTGCATCTACAGTGCCTTACAAGAACAAGTATATGCCGAGAGCCGTCAGTCAGCTGATCACTTTGTTGACAATAGTACTCAATGGCAGTCCTTCCGTTCACGTCTTTCCATCCAGGGACATTCGGTGGATATGAATCTAGTAGGACTTGCAAAAGATAAAGTCTGCAGTTTGCACCCGATAGTAGAACGTGGAACGGTGCCATACCGATGACTTGTGCAGATTGCATTAACGACTCAATCTCCCGAGCGAGTTCATCTGTTGCTGTAGCAGAGGCGTGGTGGCATTTCTTGTGTATCGGAAAGTTTTCGAACCGACGCATCAATGAAAGCGTGATGCCTGTGTTGCCATATCGATTTCAAGTGCTGCGTGCAGCCTACAAAGCTGTCGCTGATAGCTTCTGCAATCGTTGTCTTGGTTGGTGATGCGGAGGGGGAGAGACAGATGCTTACTAAACATGTGCATTCCGTAAAGGTATTGTCATGCATTGTCACAGTTCTAGGGCCATCTCCACCAATTCCACTGACAGCAGCTTGGGACATTGACAAAATGCGGAACTACGTGTCAGCCGTGTGAACACGTGACAAGAAGCTTCATTCGGAATGAATCTCTGGAACGCGAGGATGAACAACTAATTCTTCCACGTCTCCTGGAATACTTTCTCCTTCGTTATCAAAGTAGTGATGAGACGTCCTCCTATTGAATGGGTCTTTCAGCGTATCAGGCAGGAAGCCTACAGTACTTGGTACGTACTGTTGTTTCTATTCTAATATTCTAATTTGGTACGACACAACATGGGAATGGGGGATATTCAACATTGCATTCTGTCACCCCGCAACTTGATGACGCCCATTGCGATTTCAAGATTAAAAGTTGTACGTCATTCGTCCGCAAAAAAAAGGCTGCCAACAACGCAATAACCCCACCCATGAGCCCATCGTGTATCTTATTGGCATTGGCATTCATAGATTAAACAGTCTTTGAGAACAGCCCTTCAGTACATTGCAACGGAAACAAGATATCGTATCTTCCCTTACCTCGTTGTTCTCTCGGTGGGAACGGATCCAGAATAAAATAAATGTATTGTGGAGATGAAACTGGATCTTTCATTGGGGAAATAGGGTCGCACACCTGTCGCTTTGGTTATGGAGGAGAAGACAATCCAAAGTATGTGGCTCCTTCTTACGTCTCCGACAAGAAACGAATGGCGTCTTCTTGTCTCACAGCAAGAGCGGCCTCACAAGACTTGGAATCGATTCTGCGCATGCCAGAGTCGTTAGGGAATGAGCCATTGTTGGATCCGGATGCCTTCTTACGACAAGGAGATTCCGTACAAGATTGGGACAATCTACAAGTGGCGTGGAATGAAGGTATGGATACTTTGAGAGCCAAAGATACGCAAAAACATACAAAGGGAGGAACGCCCTACTCGACAACTGTGAAAAAGCACAAAACTATTGAAGGAAAATGCATACACCCGATATTGGCCATTATGCCGGGATTCACACATTTTGAAGGTTATGGGCCGAAATATTCTGCGTCTATGAAACGAGAACAGTACGCCAAGTATATGGAAATCGTTATGGAGCATCTGGAGGCAACAAGTCTGTTTCTGGCTCCGTCGCCAATGTTGGCGGCCTTTTCCGTGGGACGACAAAATGCATTGGTGGTGGATGTCGGTGCAGGGGGCTGCCGCGTCACACCGGTAATTGACGGTCATATCCTGCAACACTCACAGAGACGAAATGGACGGGGAGGAGACTGGATGGGTCATGTCGCATGGAAGGCAATGTTGGAACAGGAATTACCTGTGATTCCGCGCTATAAACTTCGACAAAAGGGGTGTATAGCAAAGAGTCCTAGTTTTCACAATTGGGCAGTTCAAGATTTGATGTACGAATTGAGAACAGATCCTAATGTCAGCGTTGCGCCCATGGACGAGGCGCCATCTCGCACGCTATTTACAAACTACGACGCTGCGGAAGCTCCTACATCCCCAGCATCGGGGGAAGAAGCAACTCCTTCGACTTTTGAGCTTCCCGATGGGACACCCATTGACCTATCAACCCCGTTTGGAAAGGACGTGACGAGAATACCGGAACTGCTCTTTTCGGAGACGATGCCTTTTTCATCTCAATCATCGTCGTCATCATCATCTTCGGAACTGCAAACGCTGTCCAATGCGCCTCTTCACCACTTGATTCGAGAATCTTTGTTGGCAGTGGGTGATGTGGATGCTCGGAAAGACCTGGTAGGAAGCATTTGTTTGTCGGGAGCGAGTTCCGTTTTTCCCAACATGGAGTCTCGCTTGTCGGCGGAATTGTCCGCATTGCTTCCAGGCTTTGTCAAACCCAAGGTCGTTGCTTCTAGGAATTCAGTAGAAAGGAGGTATGCACCCTGGATTGGAGCTTCCATATTGACCAGTCTGGGGAGTTTTCAGCAGTTGTGGATGAGTCGATCGGAGTATTTTGAATACGGGGCAGCCATGGGGGTCCAAAGGTTTCCATGAACGAATGTAAGCTAGAAAAGAGATTGATTAAACTTAATGGCTCTTCCCTGGTCGTTTTCACTACGATCGTGCTGTAGCCCAGACAATGTCACCAAGTGCAACTATACTTGAAAGGGTACCAGGTACTTAACGGGTAGTGCTCAAAGGAGGATATACTCAATACAGTATTGTATCCTTCATTTCAAAGGCTAACTTAGCCCCTTATGTCGCAGATTTTCTTTTGCTGAGATTAAAATCACTTTTTGACGCGACTGGTATTACATTTCATTCCAAACATTCCAAACAAAAAGCTGATATCCAAGAGAGTCGCAGTCCCAAGAAAAGAAAACAATGCGATTGATTCTCCAATGGCCTGCTGGGGACTGGGACATCTTCAACGTCGACCCATCGGATACCATTCGACAATTGAAAGAACTGATTATAAGGAAAACTTTCATTCCTGTGAGTCAACAACGTTTGTCTTGGGCGGGAATGCGATTGGAGGACGATTGCTTATTCTCGCAATATCATATCTTGGATAGATCGGTGCTGTATTCCTTCCCGGCAACGATGATGCAGGTCTCAGTCCAGACACAGTTTGGAGGCATTCACAGTTTTCAAGTCGAGGAATTAGATACTGTGCTAAACTTCAAGCATCAAATCGAAGACAAAACGGAGATTCCGGTGAACCAACAACGCCTGCTGATTGACCAAAACTTACTCTGCAATGATCAGACGCTTCAGGGCAACAAAGTCGTGGAAGGGTCCGAGATTCAGTTAGTGAATGTTCAAATTGGAAGAATGCAAATTTTCATCAAAACTTTGACTGGTAAGACCATTGCTATCTATGCCAATCCATCCGACACCATTAGAACTTTGAAGGTCAAATTATGTGATAAAGAAGGAATGCCTCCCGCACAGCAACGTCTCATCTTTGATGGAAAGCAGCTTGAAGACCATACAACACTTTCCGACTTCAAGATTGAAGACCGCAGCACCTTGCATTTGGTGCTTCGGCTTCGTGGAATGATCAGTACTTTCGCCTCCAACAATTCAATGGATCCAATGATTCATTACCTCCTCTTGCCGGACCAAGAGCGGTCGCAAGCCACAGTTCCGATCCAAGCCTTGCGTGAGAAAGCTATGAAAACAATGGCTTCTTTGACAGACACCTTTCGCTTTCAAATGGAACCGGATATTGTCGACTCCGCGCAAATCGATTGGTTGAATCGATTTCTTGATTTTATGTGGACCGAAACGCAGGATACTGGCCGTTCCGATTTGCGAATTAGGGTATCCGATGAGTGCTTTCTCAAGTTGATGGCTCCGCTAGACCCGGATGAAAGTAGAACTTCCCGAATTTCTCTATTGGAGAAAGTGAAAGCACAATCCAAAGCCCCCGAGCCACATGTTGCCCTACGCATGACTACTGGACCCACTAAAGCTTGTATAAACTTTCATTGCGATGGCGGCTATGCAACCCATACTACACAAATTGCCTTGAACGATTCGAACGATTACGAAGGAGGCCGCCTGTGCTTTTTTGTTCAAGACAAGCTTCATGTGTTGGAACGACCCAAAGGATCCATTGTCGAGCATCCTCGAGACGTTTTGCATGGTGTGACAGCCATGATCAAAGGTAGTCGCACGAGTTTGTTTGTGGTGGACAGTTTGAATGGTGCGGAAGATGGGGGTGTTGTGCAACTAAACCTGGACCATGTCGAACGCTTCCTTACAAAAGCAAATGTATCTGGGCAGCAACGCGTCAAGAGGGCTAGAACCAGATTGTAGACTCATCCAAAAGCTGATATATCCGAAGGTCATTGTTTGATTGATGAAGATACCTTGTGCACTGACACATGGTTTCACTATATTCAATTGCATGAAGGACCAAACGAATTTCAACCAGATACTAAGTCTAAAGAGCTAGACCGAAATTGCAGACCCCGATATTGGGTCAATCAATCTCTTTTCCAGAGTTTATCGCTTGTTCCATCGAGTTTGTACCATTCTCGACTACAAGTCGCGACCGTACATGACGATATTGTCACGGCATGGCGAGAAATCTTGTTCAACGACCGCCTCGTCCTCCACCACCACCACCACCACCACCACTATTTCCTCCTCCTCCACCGCCGCCACCATCGCCACCACCTTCCCCACTACCACCACCACCGTTGCGATCTCCATCTGGTGGTGGTGGCCTGGGTTCCGGGTTGGGCGCCGGTCGCCGTGTTGGATTAGGTGAAGGTCTCGGAGCGGGTCTAGGTGTCAGCTGCCGTGTAGGAGTCAGTGTAGGTCTAGGTGTTGTTGCTCGAGTCGGTTGTCTGGTAGGCCTTCTTGTTGGATTTCTAGTTGGTGTTGATGCAGAAACTGCTCTTCGAGTTGGTTCAGGCGTGGGCCCCGGAGTTGGTCCTGGAGTCGGAAATCGCGTTGGCCTTGCTGTTGGATTCGGAGTCCATTCAGGAAGTGAGCTTGAAGTTGGTTCTGGCGTTGGATTCCTAGTCGGGCTCCTATTTGGGCTTGGTACGGGCTGATCATTGTGCATTGGCGACGGAGATGGAAATGCAAAAATGTCGCCCTTTGCCTCGGATGGAGCTTGTGTTCCAATGAAGGTGTCAATGCTATTGGGGCTCGTTGGGATTGCAGTGCTCAGTGAACCAACTGGCGTGTCATTTCCGTTGCTTGCGTTATGTTCTAACGCGGGGGTAGGTGCATTTGTAATGTAGACTGGGACACTTAGTACCGCTTGGTTCCCCTCCAAGAGCATGTGAATAACCGTCCAAAGCAATGCAACGATTGCCAGGCATCCGAGAACTCCACAACAACCAAACGTTCGTCTTCGGGTAGTATGTGGGCCGTTCCTGACAGCATAAACTACAGGGATGTTAAAAATTCGATCGCTTGTCGCTTCTTCATAGTCCCCAGATTTTCCTACGACTGAGGCTCGAGGTACAATGATAAGTTGGCTTTCATTGCTACTGCCGTTTTCAGTGCTACTGCTGTCACTACTAATGTCAGATATTCCACACCCATTCGTCACCGCTTCATTTAACGATTCAAATTGCGTCATTTCTCCCATATAGAAAGCACCAGGATGCGAAATTCTGGTTGAACCTGTACCGATACAAGTAGAAGCTTCAATGTCGGAATGCACCTTTTCCTGTACCATGGGGCTCTCCTTTTGCAGGACAGAGTGGTCTTGATTTTCATTCATCACGGCCAATCGTGAAGGATGGCTGACATACTGTGCTGGATTTTCCTTTTGTAGGACACCATGATCAAGATTTTCATGCATCATTGACAGCCTCGAGGGGTGGATGGATCCACTGTTTCGACCGGGAATCGCTTCTAAGGGATCATTCACACAGTTGTAGCTCAAATCATCTTCTCGTTGCTTGGCATTGGTCGGTTGGTTACTATCGGATTGTAGTAGATTTTTTGGCATTTTAATCTCTTGATTGAGGTTGATCTCGTCTCTTTTCTTGGACTCTTCGTTTCTGGCGTCATCCTGGCTGTCGGCAGCACCCATGGTTGTTTAGAAGTTTGGAAGTTTTCGTTGATGATTTTTTGGAAACATCAGACATCAAATAATATTTTATCGCAATTTGAAATCTTGTCATCCATCTTACGCCACCAAATACATATGGAAATATGATCCCAGCAAGACGTCAACGAACGTTCCGCGTCCACAAAGAGAAACCAACTGTGAATGACATACCGTACCCTATTCCAAGAGACATAGTGAAACTTGCTACTTTTACAGCAGGCTGCTCGTTTGAAAAATACATAGTTCAACACGCTGTGCAGGCATCTGAGTTTGCTAAAACGTAGACCATAGCACATTATTAGTAGCAACTACTAGTAAATAGTCGTAAAACTCTCATGTCCTAGCAATTCCTCTCCAATTCATGATCCGCCAACAAGAAGAGGACTAGTATCGTGTGATCGTTGTGATGATCCAAATCCCGTTGATAGGAGCATACTAGTTAGACCGCCGCATGTGTGTTCTGCGAAGCACTTTAGCATCATGAAATTATCATCGCGGAGGAGGAGGAGGCGGTGGCGGTCCGCCATTTCCACCTCCATCACCGTCCCCACCAGGTCTTCGCGTCGGCCTTGGTTGTGGAGCTTTCGTCGGAGCCGATGTCGGCCTAGCTGTTGGGTTCCTAGTCGGCCTCGGCCTCGGCATTAGATTCGGCATTGGATTCGGACTTGGATTCCTCGTCGGTTCTGGTGTTGGATTTGGTGTTGGATTTGGTGTTGGATTTCTTGTCGGTCCTGGCGTTGGATCTGGAGTTGGATTGCTAGTCGGCCCCGGAGTTAAATTTGGCGTAGGTTGTAGTGTTGGACTTCGTATCGTCTCTGGATCAGGGCTAGGCGTTGATGGTATTACAGGTTTGAGAGTTGGCCAGTGGCTTGGTGCTATCGTCGGCTTGTGTGAGAGATCTTTTTGGGGTGATGGAGATAAAGTAACGATTGTCCCACCGTCGCTGTCACTAGTATCACCTCTGTCGCCATTCAATATAGCCACATCTGTTGGACTAACCGTAGATAGACCGCTTTGCAGATCAGCTGAGTTGGGATCCAAAGTAGGAGCGGGAATCGGCTCCATGGTCACAGCTTCTCCCTCCTTTTCTTGCGCCAGTAGACTTATGGCAGCGATAAGTAGACCTGCAATAGATAAAATTCCAATAATCACGCAACATCGAAAACATCGGCTGTCTTTCTTCTGTGCAATAGCAACTGGAATATTATCCATTTGAACACTTGTCATCGAACTTGCTCCTCCAGCGCTCGGGGCTTCGACATCTTTGAGTCCCTGTTCTATCAAGTTTGCTTTCGGCATAAGAAAAATGCCGCTATCTTCAAAACTACTCTCACTTTCGTCATGGCTTTCAGAGGATAGAGATATTCTAGGAGCTTCGATTCCAATTCCGTCAATTTGAAATGCTCCCGGGATTATCCGACTACACAATTTGGATTCTTTTGAGGGCTTGGTTTCACCCTGTGGAGCTGGTTTTGGTAGGGCGGATAAACTGGTATTTTCGTCCTCCACTGCTTGTCTTGAGGGATGGATTGCAGCCCATTTTTCATTGAATACTAAGTCCATAACATTGTTGTATGCAGTGCATGACGATGAATTACCTGTGTGATCAGTTCTATTCAGTGACGAAATACGTTTAACATCCGGTCTGTCATTTTTGCTTTCGTGCTCCATGATGTCTTGTATCTTTCTGTCGTTGTTTTGTATTTGTGCTCGTGCTTGTGCTTGTGTTTGTGTTTGTGTTTGTGTTTGGCACCTACCTGTCACTTGTCATGATGGATATGTGATTGACTTGGTCACTCACAGATCACGCGTATTTTCCATCCAAGAACCTGCCCCTTAAATCAATAGGGCATAATTGATCTTGCTGTGCCACCAACTTTCGCGAGACGGAGTTCACTTCATTTTTTGCAAACTGGACTGGTTCGATTTGATGTCTCTCCTTTCAAATGAATGCATGTTTTGCAACCTCAACAATAGAAATGGGAAAAATGGTTTTGTGATAGACGACTCTGGGCGGATGCTCTTGCGATTTTGAACAAGCGAGATTGTGACAGCAAAAGAACTACTTTTCTCCAAGGCCAGTTATGTATCAGCCCAAGAGAACAATGTATGAAAGAAGACTTTGCTAGTTTTTAAGGCTAGAACAATAGTCTACAAAAACTGGTTTCAGTCAAAAGGATTGCTGCTGGTACGACGTTGTTGTTGCTGCTGCGGTGGTTGGCCGTATGCCTGCTGCTGTTGATATGGCTGCGAAAGGCCGTATCCGCTCGCGGAAGGTGTTCCGGATCTGTTGCTGGTATGCATTGCGAGCTGCTGTTGTCCACCATACTGTTGAGCGGGTGGGGCCATTGGTTGTGTTGCTGCATATGGGGACGGCGGGGGGTGGTAGGCTGGCGCTGGATCTGCAAATGGATTGGTTGGTGCAGCTGATGGATTGGGTGGTCCGGCGAAAGGATTGGTAGCAGCAGGTGAAGGTGCTGGACCACCAAATGGATTGGTTGGTGGTGCCCCATACATACTTGGAGTAGTGGGTGTTGGTTCTGGACCGAACGGATTGGGTGCTGCAGCAGGTGTTGGTCCCGGACCGAATGGATTTGTATCGCCTGGAGGTAACGGGGGTGCCGAAGCTGGCGGGGCGCTGATTTCTGAACCCATTGACGAATTGGAGGAACCAAAGGCTGCTTCTAGCTGGTCCATGGACGGTGGTGGAGCAGCTGCAGCTGAAATTGCAACCATGTCCACTGTGGACATTCCACCCAAACCATCATTGCTTTTGACAGGTACAGGATACCCTCCAGACCCTTGTGCGGCTGTTGTACCTGATGGAAAGAGCGTATTACCCCCTTGATTCATCATACCCCCATTTGTGCTACCAGTAAAGGATAATCGTCCCATATCTGATTCCACCTGCACAGTATCGCCACCTTCCTTTGTCGATAGATCGGAAGGAGCTAGAGTTTCGATCTCTTTCAAACGTGCATCTTCACTGATTCCATGAGTAGCCGCGATATTTTTCAATTCAGTGACCACCGCTTTGAGGCTTCCCATGGCCTTTGCCTCTTCCGTGCTAATAGTCATGTCGAATTGAATTACTTTCACCAACAAAGGATGCAAATCCCTCCACGCTCGATCAGTCAGTTCTTCCACTAGCAAACAAGCATCAGACGCACATTGCCTGTTTTCCTCCTTTATTTTCACGAGTTTCTCTTCATTGCGAGTAAGTTTCTCGGCCGACTTGGAATCCACTTGTTTTCCTTTTGCGAGCTTTTCGTTGGCGGACTGGCGCAAGCTTTCAACCTTTGATTGATAGTGATCTGCTTCGACCCGAGACTTTTCTGCCTCTTTCAGTGTTTTGTCAACCCTTGTAAAAACTACTTGTTGCCATTGGATACAGTAATCAATGACAAACTTGGCGAAACGTTGAGAGTACTGTTTGTTCTTGTTTGCCAAAGAGTGATGTGTTGATAGGTAGGAACAAACTGAATCTGGTGGAGCCCCAGCTGCTGGCATAGCACCGACGTGATTAGAAAGTGGAGATCCTCTCGATAAAACAGCAATATGTTGCGCCATCTGACCTTGATGATGAGCGTGTGTGAACAGAAACAAGACAATAGATTAGAAAAGGAATCTTTTTTTCAAAAAACCGGTACATTTTTCACGTGCCTCGATACGCGACTTTGTCAGCGCTTCCATCGCAGCGTAATGTTGCTTCAAAACAACAAGAAAAGACTTCAGGCACTTATTGAAAGCATCATATTTCTCTGTCAGTTGCTTCAGATCCTCGCTTTTGTTGTGAGACTTGCCACCAACAGCAGACTTGAACCGCGTTGATACCCTCGTTTTCGCAATCGATTTCTTCATCGTGGAAAAATGATGATTATTGTTGTTGTTCGCCATTTCATTTGATTTTGATTTTAGAACTTCCGTTAAAGGTACTTTAGTAGCTCTAAATCGCCATCGAGATTTTTGGCCACGTGCTTCATTTTTTCGGTGAAAATTGGACGAAAATAGAAAAAAGTGGACCTGCGAAATTGCGATATTTGTTCGTCGTCGTCATCCCAATCCAAGTGTTTCGTCGTTGATTGATTGCACCCATTTACTTCTCTTTCTCGTCGTGATGCCAAGTAGCTGACAACACAATGGATAAGCAAATCACCAGTTGTGTCAATAAACTCGAGAAAGAACAACGAGACCTAAAAGCAAAGAACATTGAAGTCCTTGGTGTTCGAGACATCAATCGACAATATGAACTCCTCAGTCATTTACGAGCTTTGCTCCAAGAACGACTTGACCGTGGAGATGTATCGGCACTATCTGTAAGCGTTGGGCCTTCTATAGTCGAAGTCATTCGCCAGAATTCAAAGAAGGAACAACTTATGGAAGAATGCACTTGCATCCTCTACTTTCTCAGCATCTTTGATCCATATTTCAAGAAAGGAGTTGCAAGGTTGTTCAAGTCACTTCAAGATCATCCAGGGAATGACTCTATTCAAAAGGCTAGTCTAGCTGCAATTCGAAACGTTGTTGCAGCTAATCGCGATTCGCTTCCTCGAATCTCACCATCCATCCCGGTCATACTCGATAGCATGGAGAGGTACCCAGACAATGTCGATTTGTTGAGTAGTTCTGCCGAAATTTTGGAGAACCTTGCATCGCATACGCCTAGTAAGGCCTTCTTTATTGAATGTGGTGCTCTGGAAAGTCTCAAAACCACAATGAGAAAACATTTGCACCTTGGACCACTACAAGCAACTATTCTTCGCGCCATGTCGAATTTGTCGTTTGCAGCCGGTGTAGATATCCGATCCGATATGCTTCCAATCATTTCCGTTGTAATTGCCTCAATGAGAGAAAATCCTAGAGACACCAAGGTACAAATGTATGGATTGAGCACGCTACAGAATATTTCTTCAGCAACACACGTTGCGAACCCGATGCATCGAAGTGCAGAAGGTCTTGTCGTTGACACCTTTCATACTATCCTGTCCATCATGAAAGTCCATGTCGAAGATGCTTCAATCCAAGAAGAAGGAATGAAAGCTTTGTACAGGACGATGGAGAGTGCTCCCGACAATAGAGATCTCATGATCGACGAGGACGGTGTCGTGACTATTGTCGATGCCATGACAAGATATTCGCACGCACTGGAAATTCAATCGCAAGGCCTCGCGATCATGCTCGCACTTGTGACGCAAAATGCGGACAACCACGAACTACTTTTCTCCACCGGTGGCCTAGATGTCTTGCTGGCAGCCTTGATTACATTCCCAGACAACGTTAACGTGTCAACTTATGGAATTCAAATCTTGAAAGACTTTACTCGACTGTCGTTGGACTTTCAGCGAGCTGTAACTGCAAAAGGTGGTATTAGTGTGATTGTCACTTCAATGAGAAAGCATGCACACAATGAAGATATTCAGGATCCAGCCTTTGCGTGTATGCGAAACTTGTGCCTGCATCAAGATAATCGAGAGGCTGTGAAGAAGGAGGGCGCAATCACAGTTTCCCTGACAAACATGACGCATTTCAAGGCGAACCCCGCCATCCAAGCATATGGTTGCGATGCTCTTGGGCGCTTGGCAACTATTGCCATGGAAGACATTTTTTGTAACCATGGAATCGAAGTTGCTCTTGAAAGTATGTCAGAGCATCCGAGTCACGCTGGAGTGCAAGACCGAGCATGCTTCCTGCTGCTGGCACTGTCAGAGCACCGCCCCGCACTGAAACACATGAAAGAGTACAATGTTCTGCCAATTGTTCAGGCTGCTAGAGTTCCTCCTAAGGAACAAGCCCAAGAGCGAAAAAGTACTTTGGTCGGTCGATTGGAGGGAATGGATAGACCGAGTCTTTGGGGAGCGTTGTCTAGAAAGCAGTAGACGGTTTACATCATTGGCATAATAGGAGCAAGATGTACTAATAGTCCTATTCCTTTAGTTTAAAACATCTCCACTTGTCTCCATCAATAGAATGCAGTGCAAGCTTAGGATTCTCATTCGTTGGTTGATCAGGTCCGATTTCCGTTTCTTCATTTTGGTTGTCTCGGCCTAATTGATGCTTCTTTAGTGATACAGGATACAGGTGCTTCTTAGAATGCTCCAACCTTTTTACTTATTTCGTAAAAATCAAGATGGCAAGGCAGAGGAGAGCGATCCCACCTTGAATAAGGGCTGGGAGTAGGTGGGTAGAGTCTCCTGAAGCAAAGGCGATTCCATCGCTTACTGCTCTCAAGGAAAACAACAATGCCCCAACCAGAATTGATTGCTTCAACAATCCGCCCTTTTTCAAATCAATAAGCTGGCTATCCATACCGCCATCTATTTCCTGCTGTGCTGCTCTTAGATCGTTAATCGCTTCTTCCACATTCTTTGCCTCGACATTCACCTTTGCCAACATTTTCTTCATGTTGGCATCAGCAGCTGCCAGTCGCTCCTCATCTTCTCTGATCCTATCTTGTGTTGCTTGAGAATTGCGTTCTGCACTTGATTCAGCGAGTGCCATCTATATGTGAAGAATCAAAGTGTATGAGTTTGAATGAATCATTGCAAATAATATTGGTATGAAGAAAGTTGCCGAAAACATCATTCATCATTCATCAGTCTCCATTCATCAGTCTCCATTGACCATCCATCATTCAGCATTCATCATACCTGTTCCTTTCGGATGTCTTCCAAACCATCCAGTAGTTCATCGTTAGCCCTGTCAAAGATTGCTTTAATTTCCTTCATGATTTCTTTGTTGTCTAATAGTGACTCTTTATCTACATCAGCCATCGCACTCGCCTCTTCAATAGCTTCAGTAAGGGCCTTTTCCAAAAACTTTTCGGTATCTCTCGACGCGGGATCAAACTTTGGAATCTCCGTTTTAACACCACCGAGCTGGGACTTTACGTCATCAATTAAGTCGATCTCTGAAGCCGAAGCAAGTTCCGATGCCATATCGGAGTACAGGGCGGCCTCGGCTTCAGGGGGTGGAGGTTCAACATCTTCCAATCCCTTCAAATCGAGTGTTTCCATTGCCTTTGCGAAAGCTTCATCTTGTACTTTTCGGTCAGGCACTGTAAACACATCATCATCAAGAGACTTTAGATTATCCAATTGCTTGAAGGCATCTTCCATGCCCTTTCCTATACTTTCATCATCCTTCTCGCCATCAGCATACAAGGCTGAAGTTGTTGTAGTTGTTCTTTCTACTCTTGCAAAAGGAGAAATTTGGAATCTCAATGAAGGCGACCTTGATTGTTGTAGTCCTAGTACTCCAAATCCATTTACACCTGGTGTTAGCAAGAATATTGGGACCACCGCGAAAATTATTACATTCGTCGTGGAAGGCATGATGTTTGCTTGCTTGCTTGAATAGTAATGACACTCGGTAGCAGTTGGAGATTGAGTGACGATTTGATTTCTTTCGATGATGTTTGTGTGATGGATTGATGATGCACGCTCGCGCGAATCGCACGAAAGGAAGGACATGTTCAATCGATCATGTTAAAAACATCGATCATGTCCTTGTTTCTTGATGCCTGCTAATAGGCAAAATAACAAAATCGATCTTTTAAAATGTAAGTGCTGGGGGCTTGCTGAAACACTTCAGTATGTATAGCACACAAACACTTTGGTTTTGAAACGTCCAAAAGTAATGCCTCGACTGTGAATCGAACACAGGGCCTTCAGATCTTCAGTCTGACGCTCTCCCAACTGAGCTATCGAGGCATCTACGAGTGGGCCTAAAATTTTAATATTTCAACGCAACTAAAAAGCCTTTTTTCAGCAACAAAATGGCAATAACAAGCATTCTTGTCATAACCCTCTCTATCCTTTGTATCGAACGCTTAGTGCTATAGAGTATAGTGGGTAGATGACAAGGCATGTTTTCCGAAGCAACCAAGTTTTATTTTTAAAATCGTGCTTGCGACACGAATACTAGAAAAGCACGGGCAAGACCTATCTCACGTTGCATTGTCATACGCTAGCATTGCATGGCTGTTGTGAAACCAACACAGGTTGGACGGTGCTCTTCAGATGATTGATGAACGTGTCAAAGTTTGGTCTTGGCTACAAGGAATGGAAGACTTCGACATAAATGCATTGGTATCCACGCTCCGAGGGAAAGCTTCGAAAGGGTCACGGATGCCTATGAGTTTCTTGGAATCGCATATTCGAAACAAGATATACTGCCATCAATGCTCTCTATAATATAAGGCTCTGGAGATTCAGCGAAACATGGTTGGCGATAGTCACCCCCGCACAAAGGAGCTTATGCATACCATCACATTTTAAAAGCACAGGAAAAGGCAAAAGCGCTGAACGAAAAGGGACTGGCGCTGAATGCGCAAGGCGATTGGAAAATGGAGATGGAACTCTTCCAAATAGCGGTGTATATTGAAAGGAAGGCTTTGATACTCTTCCCATTCTAAGAGCATTAATCTACGAAAATGCTTCGGTTGTGTTAGTTCAACAGGGTCGGCTCAAATATGGCATTGATGCGAGTGCAACATTTATCGTTCCACACAATAGACGACTGACCTATATATTCCGATTACTAGCTTAGCTCTTAAGATACTATTTATTTCCATTTCCATTTGTAAAAACGTTAAAGATAGATGCAAGTCCGCCCTCTTGTTCTTGTCGTTGCAAGGCTTTTGGTTTCCGCAATGGAATCACACCACTTTCATATTTGTTTCGCAAGTCATACACAAACTCTAGGGCCGCACGCTCCGCAGGCGTGATCTCTGGGTGCCAGAAGTCTATTATCTAGTTTTGAAAAATGTGGTGTCAGCAACTGAAACAAGACGATTGATTCAATTCAACTTCTGCCAATGTGCAGACGGTAGCTTACCAACACGTGTCGATCTTCGTTTGAAGAATTTCCAGTTGAATGGACGAAGGATGTGTCCAAGGTTGTGAGCTTGCCCAATTCCCAGGATCTTTTCTCTTCTCCAACCTTTATCCAGCAGCCTTCAGGCACCTTGAGGCCAAGGTGTGCCGTAAGGATGAAGTTCCTACCGTCACCTAATTATACAGGACGAGTTGATTTGAATCTGCCTTCAATATAGGATATCATAAGACATTGTCACGACAATACTCGTACTTACTGTGCTCTGCAACGCCACTTCCTCCTGCTTGCCGGGCAAAACAAAGTCCTCGCACCGCCAACGGGATTCCAAGCTTTTTTATAATCTGGTATGTACCAGGGAATATCTTCACGTTCTCTGTGTATTTTCCAAGTCTTTGCAGCCTTACCGCCGACCATCCATCGCCCATCGTCGCAGAAACAGCGCTGTCTGCCTTGAATAGCTGTGCTGGGTTCAAAAGATAATCCTCGAGCTCTCCTTGGATAATATCCGACTTGGCTTCCAGTTCAGCAGCCCAAGGAAACAATTCAGGATTCTCGCTAAGGTCCCAAAAGGGCTTTGCTGTAAGGCCATCAATATGCTCTTCAGAAGGCTTGTGGCCAGGACCGCAGCCTTCGGGTTTTGGCAAATCACCCCTTGCTCTTTTACTGAATGTCCGAATGCGATCAATATCTTGGCCTTGCTTTGCGTAGAAGCTTTCGATTCCATCAAGCCCCTCGTCCACGTCTTCCCAGAACTGCATTTGTCTTTCGGTTAACATCGAGCAGCATATTTGCGAGATTGAGCCGACTTTAGATTTTAGAAGCGACTGTTTACACGGCGTTATTTGGGATGTATGTAAATGTTGAAACGAGTGCGACAAAGAAATGCCGACAAGAAACAAAAAAAATACCCGATGCAACCGACTCTTCATTTTGTTCGTCCTTCGCTGTTGTACCGGTAGAGATTTCTAACGTATGAGATCCTTAGTGGTAGTATGTCCTCCTGTAGTGGGCAGATCAACAAAAAGGCGTTGGTATACGTGGTAATAATATTGAATGATATTTTAATATAAATGTAATGAAAGAATTCTTCACAGATTTTATTCAACCCTTCAACAGTATGATTACAACCCTAACTTATTTGAATACGCACGCACGATGGACGGATGTGTAGATCAAGTCGAACGAGTCGTAGGCATAAACTCTCCAGAGTATCAGTAGAGCATTTCCATTCATTCCAATACTCGTACTGTATTTTGATGCTTTGTGTTTTTGTCTCTGCATCCACCCACTACTCTGCCTTGTTGCTTCATGAAGAAATGACATAAGAAAGAGCTCATTTCATCCACCATGCACAAGAGGCGGTGTACGCACAAACAGGAATCACCAGACTTGCCAGTTGACTATAATCGCAATTTTTCGGAAACATCCAATTGGAAACTCAATATTCCTTGGTGGTGGCCAGTAAAGCCACCGGTACTGTCATCACGGGCATACACTCTCGGTTTAGTGTTCTTCCTTCTCATCATACTTTCCACTTTGTCCGTCATCTCTGTGGATGTGGAACGCATTCTTCCTTTCGGGTCGCCAGCTACCGTGCACTCTGTGACAAGCGTCAATCATCCTATCTTGATGAATACAACAATGACTTCCTTCAATCTTTCACAACCACAACCTCAACCATTACCAACGATTGTTGTACAACTGCGAGGAGAGCTCGGCAATCATATGAGTGCCATAGCTCATGGCTATGGTCTTCAATTATACGCTCTCGAACTCTTTGGATTAGAAACCAAGCTCCTACTAAGACATCAAGTAATGTCGGACGGGATTACAAGCAATCCCAAATGGATACCTACTAGTCAGACACTCCAGCGCTGTTTCAGCTTTGACGACTGGGATTTTTCTCAAGGCGGTCGTTGGGAAGAGTTCAACACAAGAAAAATGCAACAAGAAAATTGGTTGGATTTTCTAGAGCTTAAGCTCATGAGTTCTGTCAATGGTAGACGAATGAAGGGACTCGTCTTCAATGATAATCAACCAGTAACGACAGAAGATATCCATAAAGGCTTGGAATCATTCATGGGTGCTCTAAGGAAACAAGACAAGAAGCCAACAATTCCTTCCTTCGCCGATATCTCTTTGCCATTTTTGTTCTCGGAATCGATTGACAACACTGTTCTGGTGGACCGATACTGGAAATACCTTCGATCGTTCTTTACCCTAGACTTGTCGTCGTCGTCATGCTGTGGAGACGAGGAACCCTATCCGGATGAATCTGTCTTTCACTTTCGCAACTTTGCAACCGAAATGCCCAACTACAAAGGAACTTTACAGGAGGCGACGCCAAACCAAACTGCCTTTGAGCTATTTGGCCATTTAGGAGCTGGTGATAAAGTCGCGATCACTAGTCGTTTCAATAACGAACGGCTGCAGCTGTATGTCAGCGCCATGCGAGCACGAGAGATCAATGTGCGAGTTATTGAAGGGCAGAGTGGAATCCAAGATTTTTGCTTCTTGACCAAAGCAAGAAAAGAATTGGTTGGAAACTTTCAGTCCACATTTGTATTTTGGGCAGCCATTTTGGGAAATGCGCGAAAAGTCCTACTCTACACTGTGGACAACCCTTCCCTGAAGCAAAGATTTGGGCAAACTAGAAGAGATCGCTTTCAGTACCAATGGAATTCTGACTCCCTCCGATATCGTGTCATTCTACAGCTCATTGAATACGAATGAATGAATGAATCATCAAACTACGATATAGACCTAGAGACTATTGTCCGTGCAAATAACATTCCGAGTCATCTATTTGTTATGGAATGCGTGGTGTCTATATGAGTCATAAAACAAACTGCTTATTTCGTGTCGATGAATGTCATCATTGTTGGTGATCTTCAGATAGCCACTGCCTCAAAGAGGACGCAATTGCCGCGGTATCCTTGTGATCAGGTCCAAAAATTTCAGTGTACATGTTCAGAGCTTCTCGGAGGTGTGCAATTGATTGAACATGCGAATCTGTGTTGTCTTGTTGACGATAGATTGTGGCACACTTAATATGGGCTTTTGCCTTTTCGGTCTTTGAAGCCGCAGGGCTGTCTTCCTTTACTTCTGTGAGAAGTGTCATGTACGCTTTGAGGGCACCCGGATTGTCATTAACCTTCAACTTTAAGGAACCGATTCTGCCAAGGGCTGCGATAAGATGCTTATGTGCAGTGTTTTTTCCTGTATCTTGAGACCGTAAAGGATCCTTCTGCAATTCTACAAATGCTGCCTCGTACTCCCGAAGACCTTGCACACCGTCCTCATAACAGGATATCGCAGCCTGCAATTCTCCCTTCTTGGAACGAATAGAAGCAATGTTGAGATTGATTAGGGTAACATCGTACTTGCACTTGATGTCAAACTCAGGATCTTGGATAAGAGGTGTTGGGACCGACTGATATGTTGTCTTTGCAGCCTCGTAATTCTGCAATGCAAGATTCATTCGCCCATGTTTAGCCTGGAGAATTGCGTAAGAATTGATCGTTTTCGCAACTGGAACACAGTTTTCACCATAAACACTCTTTCTCATGGAGATAACTTCCTCGAACATGGATTGTGCCTTTTCCATATCCCCAAGATCCACAAGTAGCGATGCAAGACTCTGTGCATTCGCAATTGAGTTGTAGTATAGTGTCGCCTTGCAGGCTTCATAAATCCTTGCGGCTTCCGCAAACTTCAACAACGCAACTCTGGTCTCGCCAACCTTTACTAGTGCCTTGGCTGCAGCGTGTAGTGCATCGGCAACGAAAGTATGGAATGGTCCCAATAAACCTCTAAACAGGCCAACAGCTTCCTCCAGGCGAAGCATTGCATCATTAGGTTGACGTGCTTTGAGGAGCCCTTCGCCAACGGCAGCAAGACACATCGCCATTCCAAGCGAATCGGGGGCACCATCTTGCTTGTTAGCAATGCGCAAGACTTCGTCGATGATGATTCTGGATCCATCCCTTACGACAGTGTTGACATCAACACGAACAGGTCCATTGGTCTCAGTATTGACACCGTTGACATCCAAAACACGTTTCCCATAAAGGGTGAGAGCCACATTGCCGGCAACCCGACGCAATTCTTGAAGATCTGCGACTTGTCTACTTGTAGCTTCGACAATTCCAAGTGCATGTGCTCGCCGGTTGATGAAGTTAGTGTCAGAAAGGATCTCCGCCGCGCTTCCAAAGGCTTCGAAACGCATTAGGTGCGACGGAAGGAAGGTTGCAACATACTCCTCCATCTTATCTCCTCCAGGAATCAAAGCCATGTCAATCTGCCTTGCCTTTAGAACTTCCGCCATTGAAGTTGAATCCTCCAGACCATCTCCAACTTCGAGCAAAGCTATCACGACGATTCGATGAGCTTCGCTTTCAGTAAAGCCGAATTTATCAGATTCGCTTTCAGATGGCGCGGGTTGGTTCGATAGAAATCGGAAGGGAGAGCTTGACACCAATGCATACTCTTGTCCAGCTTTCTTTTCATCAGCAATCTTCTCAACGTATGAGGTGAAATCGTCGGGGTCGGGAGACAAAGACGGTGTTGAACGTTTGGCCATTTCTTCGGCTACTCCTTTCAGCTGTGGTGACAGAACAAGTTGGGGTGGTGTGAGATTAAAACTTTCAAGCTGCAGCGCGCATCAGCCGAAAAGCTTACCGAATCATGCATAACGTAGAACTGTTGAACACGATGTATCGTCCGTTCTTCGTCCTCCTCCCAATCGGAATCATTGTCGTCGCTACCACGAGTATCTTGCTTGCGTAAACTAGGCTCTGTTTGCGCCATTCTCGAGTTCGACGCAGACCATAGTCCGTGCCTTGCGCGTTCAATTAGATTTAGCGTTTCCATCATGTTCAAAATGCTGGCAGAAGAGATCGTTTTGCCGGTCTTTCCCGATGGAATGACAGTCTTGAACACACGAAGTACGACTGACTGCGGGATTCCTCTCCCGGACAATGCCCAGTCATTGTCACGGAAAGCCATAGCAAATGCAACAAAACAACGGCGTAGCGCAACACGCGTTCGGACATCAGCCACGTCAAAAAAACTGAGATCTACCACTCTTTTCACTGCGTTGACGAAACTTCTCAATTGAGATGCCTCTTCCAGATTCAGGCGACACTGATGGATCAATGCCGCCCATGCTGGAGAAGTGAGATTCCAGCTCCTGCTGCTATGGCGAAGCATGCTTCCAGCCAGTCTAACAGCCAAGGGAGAATTGCCACACCCTTTGACGACTAGCTTTGCTTGATTGAAGACCTCTGAACTTTTTCCGCCATAGGGCCGACGCCCAGCTGTCGAAAGCAAAAGCTTGACGGCTTCATGCTCCGTAAGAATGCGAACAAACACTTCTTGCACCAAACCTGGACCCAACAGATTCGGCATCCTAGTTGTGATCAAAAGCCTTCCAGGAATCTCATCTGCATCCCGTCTTCGCCTGACGGTCTTTTGCTTTGTTCCACTCATTATTTGGTTGTCAAAGACGAACCATTTCGCATCTTCCACCCGCCAGACGTCATCAAGGCAAATCAAGTACTTCTTGTTCGCAAGTAGCCTTCCGAGATCTTCCTTCATACCCTCAAGTTCGCCTGCTTGGAACCGACGTCTCATTTCTGCAAGTGCGACGAGACGCTGTCTTTGAGCTTCTTCTTTTGAGGACTGCCGTCTTTGTTCCACAGTCATAGCCTTGTCCCCACCGTCGAAACTTGATCCACCGGAAGGTGTTGCCATCAATTCCCTAATCTCTTCTTCATCTGGGTCATCCTCCAGCTCTGTGCCCTTGACCACAAGTTGCCGATAGATTTCTTCGTACAACCGACGGATATCCCGCTCCGACAATGGACCTCTACCAAGTCGGACCCAAGCAATACCGTCAGAGAATCGTTCTCGGACTTCAACAGTTTGAATCGCAGCCACGGCGAGGATAGTCTTTCCATTCCCTGCCTTGTCACCGTGCCGCGATGTGATCGAGGTAATGATTGCATTCTCGGAAGCTTCTTCGTCCACATCTCGGGGCCCAGCACCAACTTGATCCAAAAGACAGCTGACGACTTGTTTCATAAGGCGATGGCGATGAATATACTCCAGAGGAAGCTTTGGTACGGACGAAGGAATATCAGCCTTTGGTCGCCAGTCTGGCTTTAATGCGATAAGATCACTCTCCGGTGAACCCATTTCTCGATTTTTTATCTTTTCCATTCGTAGTCCTCTGATAACGTCAACCAGTTCATCCTTTGGTGCCATTTGCTGCTGTGGAGCGAGTTGCTGAGAAGCTTGAGCTGTCATCAAACCACTTGGGATAGATCCGCTCTTTTGGTCATTATTTGTCTGCAGAGACCGTTGCAAAGCAGCTAGATTTCCCTGTGTCACTGGTGTTGCCGCCGCGAAACCATCTTCAGCGGCATTTCCTGAACCTTCTTCACCGTTCTCAGCTCTGCGACGAAGAGTGGGTGTTGGAGTTGCACGACGAGCTCGAACTCGTCCTGCAGTTGGTAACAACTGACGACCACGCGCAAAGACACTAGGACCTTTGGTGCCTGATGTTGAAGCACTCGAGATACTGGAAGTGTCGCTTTCTGAATCTGCCTTCTCAACCGCACTGGCGGCCGGAGAATCAGTGACCGCACCCACGGCCTTCTCTACTTTTTCGTTCCATGCCCTGATTCGCGCAATATCTTTGGGGTCTTCCGGAAGCCTAAAGAAAAGGGTGTAACGCCTCTCTCTTCGAACAAGCATTTCCTCCAGAACCTTATTACACTTCTTGATCACATCACGAACTCCTTTGAACGTCTTATCATCCTTTAGTGCCCCTCGTGTAGCTGTATCGACTGCGACCTCATCAACAAGAGCCAGAAGCTAAAGATTGGCAAGCAGAAAATATGAGTCAGAGCTAGTAAAAAGAGGCGGTCCAGCTTGTGCGCAGGTTCCAGTCAATCCAATACTTACAAAGTCAATATTTCCAAGGAATTCCCACAAGGCAGACTTTTGTTGAAACTCAACCTCATTCATTCTTTCACCAGTATCTTCATTCACCAAGACGGGTTTTATGGGTGTCTTTCCGACAGCTGTAAAGGCATCCTTAATTCCTACGGCAAGCTCATGGAAGAGCTTTAGATTTGTGGGCGCTTTCCGGGGCAATTTTGAGGTAGACCCAGGCGCTTTTTGGTTGTAATATCCATCACTCCTACAAGATGTCACCGTGACAATTGTTCTAGGCATTTCTTCGGATGAAAATCGTCCCGACGACTCCTTGGACGATCGCGATCTTGATCTGGACAAAGATCTTATCCTCCTCACGATGCCTTCACCCTTTTTCACAATTTTGGGTTTGCTGTCTTCTTTAGCAGCATTACCACCAGTACTTTTTGCTCGTCGCCGATCATCTGTGCCCCGAGAAGACCTACGACCTTCTCCTTGTCGACTTTCAGAAACATCTTTCCGCTTGGATGAGGAAGAAAACGATAGCCCCAAGCTCTTTCTCAAGCTCTTTTTCTTTTCAGATCCTTGTGCGCTGGACATTTTTACTGGTGAATTGCACTATTTATGAATCAAAATTATGAATCAAAATTATTACAAGTGGATTTCGAGGACGTGAATTGTAGACTGCAGAATTTTTAATCCAATGCTTCTGCTTGGCACCAAAGATTCAATTTGAAGGACAGCGGGGCTTTTGGCCAACTTCAGCGACGAATTCTTCCAAAGATGTCTCGCTTGATTGCTATTTCTATTCAGAAATGATACACCTAGCTCAACAAGGGCAATGGTGCGCAGCTCCTGGCTCAATAGTGATGCTGTCGTACCACAATCCTACACTATGGAGACAGACCTCTTCATTTGGTTCCCACCTTGCCAAAGTCCAACCGTTTTGAAAAGCACGCCAGCAAAACACCGAGCTGGCGTGCTTTACATCCGTGTTTCTCCTTTCTCCCTTGGACAAACATTAGCGAGTGATGATTTGGTGGCGTCGAACGTTTTAGCCAGACGTCGTTAAATACAAGCTCGCTCAATCAACGCATCATTCACAAATTCAACACGCCACTCACCTCTGCAATCAACAAACAAGGAAAAGTACAACCGATCTATCCAACAGGGCTTCAAGCAAAGCTAAACAAATTCAGAGAGCAGGAGATCGAAAATGTTGCCACCGTAGGCACTCAGTAGGATAGTTGAAGAAAACAAGAAACATAGTTCAAAGTAGTACTAGCTAGGCCAGGAAGGAGTATGGAGCCCCGTGCTGCTGTGAATGTCTTTGACGATCAAGAGACTTTGAGATTATATTCCATCATGGGGGATGAAGAATCGACGGGGACTTATGACCAGATGGTTGAGGAAGTGGGAAAGGTGTCTGCACTCTTACAGGAGACTAGAGAAACTCTAAAGATGACTCAAGACAGACTGGCAGAATCCGAGCGAAAGTCAGAAATTCTCGAGATAAGGTTACAGGCCGAAGAGCAAGAATTAGAACTCATGAACAGAGAGAATGAAATTCTTACTAATGAGGAACATAGTCTCCGTGAAGAAGTGAATAGACTTCAAGCCGCTGCGGAGAACCAACCTCCACCACAACGTCCTATGAATCCAGCAACTGAGAGTCGGTTGAAAAAAGCTGTGGATCTCCTCAACAAGGATCTTATTGAGGCCAAAAAGCAGCTCGAGACGACACAGATTGAATTGATCAAACAAAAGAGTACCTCTGAGCAGTTAGAACGAATCAATTCGAAACTTCGAAATCGTAGCAATCGTTTCGGCGGCACCTCCTCAGGTGGAACTCTGTTGCAACAACATGAATTGAAGGAAGCGCAGATGCAAGCATCTGATTTGCTCGAAGAAAATGCTACGCTACGACAGCAAGTAATACTCGAAAAGAAAAAGGTCGAAGTGCTAGAAGAGAAAAGGGCCGAAGAACGAAGGCAGGCAGAAAAACAGGCAGAACAACAGAGCAAGTTGGATGACAACGCCAGAGAACGGATCCGCTTTGATGAGAGAGAGGCAACAACTAAGGCTTTGACTCGCAAACTGCGAAAGGAGATCTCCAGTGAAATTGGCGCCAAGAAGGACAGAGAAATAACAATTCTACGAGAGCAACTCAAGAGAGCATTTAAAGACAAAGAAGCGCTGGAGGTCAAAGTTCGAAGCCAAGAAGCAGCCGTGAAAGAAACTGATAAGCTCCGCCAAGAAGTATCAAGGGCAGAGTACGAAATTTCAAGATTGCATGAGATCATTGACCGGACACGAGAACAAAGTGAGACCGCGATAAACGAGCTGGAATCCAAATTTCGAATGCAAGTTCATGCCATGCAAGAACAGCAAGCAAGGGAGAAATGGGCAAAGATCACGGAGATGAGACAGCAAGTCTACCAGGAACGAGAACATGAACTCATTGATTACCAGCATCGACTACAATCGTTGACCGACGAAACAAGTAGATTACTGGAACAGGCCGAAATCGATAAGGAGCAATACGGACGGCAGATTCACGAAAGTATCGAATCGGCCAAACAAGAAGAGATTGATGCGATGAACCGTGAACTGACTCATTTCAGGCGTGAAGCCGAAGCTCTCCGGGAGAGTGCGGCACACGACAAGGAAATGCTATTGCAAGAATTCCATGAAAAGTTGGAAAAAGAAAAACGCTCCAAGGTAGTCGACAAAGAATCTCAAGTTCAGTCGCTTGTTGCAGAAGTCAAGTCTTTGGAGAAGCAATGCGAATCTCTACACAGAGAAGGAGACGAGATGACCAGTGAAATCAAGTCCCTGAGGGGGGAAAAGAAGACGACAGTGGAACAGTTGAGGCAAAGTGAGATGAATCTGAAGGCTTCCAAGGGCGAGATTATTAACCTCAAACGTCGAAATGAAACCCTTCGAACCAGTATCCAAGAATACGAAAAGGTTGTTGATTCAAGAGACGAAGAGCTCCAGGAGACTAAAAAAGTCCTTCAAAGTAGTAGGGTGAATGGATCAGCAAAGCTGAAAGATCGCGAAATAAAACATTTGAATGGGCGTGTTGAAGCGCTGAGTCTTCTTGTACACAGGCATGAGCAAGAGCGAGATCAGCTCGTTGACCAACTTGGGAAGACAAAACGCTGGGCTAGTAGCCTTGGACCAGATTCAAAAGACTATTACTATTTTCTCTGGACGACAGAGATTGCAAAGTTGGAAAGAGTGCTGAAGAAATGCCATAGCCCTGTCGTGGAACCACAGAGTTCCTTCGATCAACCAGACGACGAAGCAACTATGGACCAAGAGACCAAGTTACGAGATCAGCTTGTAAAGTGTGCATTGGAAGAGACCGATTCCTTGAGTCCACCACCTGATATCATCACGACAGACGAGACCTCCGAATCTATGAAGGAGCAGCTCCAATCGGCAAGAGATGCAGTCTTTCGCCTGAATGCTGAGGTAAAGAAACTCGCTTCTGCTCTTGTCATTGCGAAAGGAACGCCTCCAAGTTCTCCAGATCAGAGTACGCATAATGTAAGCTACGTTGACGGTCATGACGCCAAACAGAATCCGAGGGCGCGACAAGTGGACATGAAAGTCGAGGAGGTCATTTCAGAGCTTGAGGACTTCTTTGCAGCGCTAGAAACCGCAGAAGATAAGAATTCTGAGCACGCAGAGGTTCTGGAAGGATTGTTGGGAACCGCCGCCAGAGAAAGCTTGAAAATCTGTAAACGAATTCACGAAAGTGATCAACGGAGTCGTTTTCACTTGTCCCGGATTGGTGAGGACAATGTAGTCAGTGCGAAGCATACCACACTTTCAGAGTCTTCACGGAAAGAGAACGCACGGATATCTCGCGAATTCCAAGGCACTCTGAAGCAGCTTAGAGAAACTTTACAAAGCTGGAAAATGCATAACTCGGGAACAAAAAATCAAATTGATGTGGTCAAGAGTAAGCTTGGAATGCATCGGATACGTGAAGATACCAAGTCTCAAGGCCATCATCGCGAGGATCAAATCTACTTTGATGGTGCTTCAAGCAGCCCAGGAATTTCGGGGACTGCAATTAACAACGATGGTGCCAAGGCCATGGATTTTGAGGCTCCGGCCGACGAGGAAAACTGTGATAACGTGGCAGCTACTCGCCAGAAGCCTGTGCAAAAGAATACGGTAAATCCAGAATTCGATCACATATACATTGCAGAGCAGTCAGGGGATGCAGTGGAACAGCAAGTCGAGGAGTCAGGAGATGCAATGGAACAGCAAGTCGAGGATCATCCCGCAGAAGCCTGGGATGTTCGAGACGATCCCTCGTGCGAATCAGATCAAACAGAGACCTCATGTTCAACAAACCCAATGACAACACAAGCACTTCTCCATCTGCCAAACCGTTCATTGATTGCACGGAGGTTTTGGCATGGAGCGTCTGTCGACAAGTCACTTCAAAACACTACAGACCAACAGAAGACAACGACGATTCTGGTATCGACAACTTGCAGTGCAGACAAAACAAGTCATGACCAGGATTTGCACATCATCCTTGCCGACACCAAGGAGAATCAACTCAGAGATCAAGCAGCCAATATCAGTACAGTCTACAGCATGGATACCCTGGATTCAACTGGTGACAAGCCATTTGATTGCTGATCTTGTGTTCGGTGATATTACTAGCGGTTCAAGCAAAAAGCATGTCAATCGAAGATTTTCCGGTTTGGAAGGCAAAGGATGGCTAAGGCCATAAAACGGAATTTGGTACTGCGACCAGCTACTCCTTACTCCTTTTTTCCAGATGTGAGCCAAACATCTGCATTGCCGCAAACGGATCGGTCTTCTGTGGGGGAGGGAAAACTCTTGGGGAAAAAATACGAACTGCTGCTTTCAGACTAAGTTCATAAAACATTCGGCTCATTTATCACTTTCTGTTTTCATCCCTTCTTCCTCAGCAAATTCTGCAAGCATGGACCCCTCTTCTACCTTCAATCCTTTTTTCTTTTGTTCTGTCAGCATACCACGCATGTAGCAATGGCGAAACTTTTCAAATAGTTCATCACAATTCTGTTCACTTCTCTCATCTTCTAGCGCTTTACCAGGTAGAAACCTATCATTGTACCAACCACCAACACAACTATTCCATGCCTTTTTTCGTTTTCGACATTTCCATTCAACTAGAGCTGGACCTGAGAGATTTGGAGGTGGTTGTTTCTGTCGTCTTGGCTTGGTCTCACTTTCAGTTGGTGTTTCAGACGGAAAATTCGTGCCCTCTGTAGGCTTGTTGACACTTTGATTGGACCCCATTGAAGATTACGAAACGAAATGGGAACGGGGCGCTCTAATGCCAGCAACAGTCTCCCTTGGTGAAATCGGCCAAAATTGAAAAATGTGACGCAGAAAATGTGGTCGATGAAGTCAAATAAGAACCGCTTGTATGCACGTGCGTACAGTGCCTACTACCTGCCTATCGACACTGAAGAAAAAAGATCAGTACTGTATGTGGAATAGACTTTATCGGAAGTTTACATATTATGGTCTCCATTGACTACGTAATGGCAGCTACAATTTTGTGATTTTGAGAATTTAGCATCATCAGCGAGTTGTTGGTTCTCAGTGTTTGACCATACATTGTGGCGTTGCATCCTGATGATTCCAAATTCACGAATGATCCTCAAACACATTTCCAAAGGCTGAAACATTTGCATCGGATTCGTGCATCGATAATGTATTAACACTCATGTTCCCTGCTTCACCAAGTGTGGCGATGCTCATGTCGAACTCTGTTGATCTCTTGCCTCTTCTGCTGCTCCCGTTGTCAAGCTTGCGACTATGATCCCTTAGCGACACGCTGCTGTCAAACACAGCACTTAGGTTTCCGTCGTCCTGCATATCAGCTATGGACATACTCATCACAGACAGACCTCCTGCTGATCCATTCAAGTCGGCCTTCTTCTTTTGGACGGAAGCGGGCGAGGCAAATATTCTTTCCATTTTCAGACTGTCTTCTCGAACGAGGAGGGAAGGGGGAGCCTTCCTTCTGGGATTTTGTCCTGTCGGAATTTCCAGTTTGGGTGACGCAGCTTCAACCGTATTTGCTGCTGGCATTTGTGGCGTGATTGGTTTGTCGTATGATGCTGTTTGTATTGGTGTTGGTTCCAACTGTTGTTGATGATCGTTTGAATAAATCGAGTTCAGTTTGTTCTGCATCATCTGCATCTCATGCTCCAACTTTGCATTCACCAGCATTGCTTGCTCCAATTCGGATTGTGTGTTGTTAAACTGCTGCAAAGCGCTGAATCCATTATTGAGTGCTTGCTGATTCATTACTTGTTGATTCAATAACATTTGTTGCTGTTGCAGTGGAGTCAAGTTGTGTTGTAACTGATCCAATGAAGCGCTGTGAACCTGGGGTGGTGGAAGCACTTGACTCATATTGTTGTGTCCCATATTGTTTGCAAGACCGCGATTCATTCCTAGTGAATTGGCCGACATTTGTTGTTGCATTGCCGGTGACATCCCATTCATCATCATTCCAGGGGATAACAGTTGAGGTGCATTCAAAAGAGCTGCCGGCGAAATGTGCAGATGATTCCGCATGTTCATCACTGGTGATTGAAACCCGCCAGCAGAGAATGTTGGGCTTGCTAGTCCAGCAACACTGGCATTGCCAATTACGGTTTGTTGCTGAAGAAAGCAAGTAAGATACAAAGTGTGAGATGTTTTTTTTCTTCTCAGGTGTAATCAAGTCCCGCGTAGGATTTACGTACATTTTGTACTTGTCGGTCTTCCCCCTCACTTCCCTCATCGCCTGTCATCTCTTTCACCAAGTCTGGAGCACCTTCTCGTAGGGCCTGCCGCGTTTTATCCAATGCTTTCTTTTCTCCTATATCATACCAAAGCTTCGTTGCTCCATCTTGTTTCAGAAAGCGACCAGGAGGGTTTCGGCTCTTGATTTCGTCGACGATCATCTTGGAGAACTTGCCCTTCTGAGGTTTTGGACACTGCACGTAATCCACCTTATGTTTCCGAACAAGCCCTCGGAAATGCTCATTACCAGCATGATAATTCACAAAATTTCCTCTCCCTGAAAGCACATCATGATCATGAGGATGAACAATACCACTTGATTCCGCAGTTGCCATGGTTGCATTTATTTTGGCTCAACTCCTCTGATGCTAATTTGCGCCGTTTCGGGCTGCGTGTCGCTGGTACTGAAGGATACCCCAATGACCTCTACATGACCAATCGTTGGATAAGTAAAATTCCATTCAATTATGGTTAAAATAAATTACTTAACGAGAGCCGGTTTTGTTCTTAATCAATCATTCTCGCTTTTTCGATTTTCTTTGCGCCTTATAAGTGAGAGAGAAATAGGGTGTTTTACCAATAAGTAGGTGTTTGTCGCGGGACCTCCCGGTTGTACACTGATCGGAATACTATCAGTCGACTGTTTTGATTCAGTGACGTATGGCAGGCCACTCTTCGTCCATCCGCTGATCGGCTGAAGGATTGGAGAATGAAGTTGCCATCAACCAGCTCAACAGATTACCACTCGATCTTCAACATCTCCTCTATCTACCGTTACTCCATACAACACAATGATGAAAAATACTGCATTTTTCGCTGCATTACTGCTGAGCTCTGCGGCATCTGCCTTTATGCCAATTAGCGTCAGCCCAAGAAATGATCTGTCGCTTTACGCCAGAATCAACCGAGGAAGCCGACAAGCACCTGTGAAGGAATACAAACCACCGATGAACGATGAGATCCAACAAGCAGAGTTGAGAGTTGTTACCCCTAACGAAAAAGGAAAGGACGAACCCTTGGGAGTCATGAGCCGTTCAGATGCTTTGGCCAAGGCAAAAGAGATGGGAGGTTTGGATTTGGTTTTGGTCAACCCCAACTCGGACCCTCCAGTCTGCAAAATCGTGGACTATTCAAAGTACCGATACATGCAAGAAAAGAAAGCAAAGGAAGTTAAGAAGAATTCCAAGGCTAGTGAATTGAAGGAAGTCAAGATGAGTTACAAGATTGATATTCATGATTACGATGTCCGAAAGAAGAATGCATTGAGGTTTTTGAATCAGGGGAACCGTGTGAAGTGTACAGTCATGTTCCGTGGACGTGAAATGCAACACGACAACTTGGGACGTGAACTTTTGGAAAAGCTTGCTGAAGACATATCTGATGTCTGTGTGAAGGAAGGAAAGTGTGTGAGAGAAGGAAGAAGTCTTTCTTTGATTATCTCACCTCGTCCTGAGGTCTTGAAGAAAGTCAACGAGAACCGCAGAGCAGGAGAAAAGGCAAAGAAAGCGCAGAAACAAGAGAGACAACTCAAGAAGGCTGCAGCCGCAGCTGCAAAGTCTACCAATGGAGCTGAAGACAGCGACGAGGATGAAGACGAAGACGATGCCCTAAGCAACGAGCAAGACGAGATTGACTTGGAAAGCGATATTGAATCTTCTTTGGACGATCTTTTCGGCAGTGACGATCTCTCAGACGATCTTTTCAAATAGATCAACAAAAGACATGTTTTTTTATATTAGTGCCTTTCTCTGATCTCTGCCTACATGCACGGTCTGTTGTCCCGTCCTCAAAATATAATACGTGCAAGCAAGCAAATCAACAACCACGTCGGCACAAAGCGAATTCAAGGGTTTGGTGGCATTACGTCACACCCACAGTCTGTAGCTATCGTCTGCGCGTCCCTGCAAGATCTCTTGGTTGAATTTGTACCACGATTCATGTAGAAAATAAAGGCTAGACCAGTACATCTGATATTAAAAGACTACAGAGTGGCTACGCAACATGATGAAGTTTTTCTTGTCATCATCTGAGAAAAAGTTGAATCCGACGTGGACTCGGGCTAGAAACACTCCACTATCTTGATTGACATATCATTTGTCACCGACTGCAAAGAAGTTGACATATTACAGTAGCGATACAATGCCACCACAAGCGAGAGATGCTGGCCGTATGCCAAGAGTTGAATCAGAAGTGAGCCTGTTGAGTGCAGGAAGTGAAGCCACAAACACAAGAGAATATCGCGTCCGTAAATCAAGCCTCATTGGGTACGTTCTGAACTGAACCAAGAGATTCACGAGATCACAAGGGAGTGCTTGGCTTGGGACATGTTCTGACTCTTCATTTTCTCCTCTTCCTGTATCTCTTTTGCACCGAACCAGTATGGTCAACTGGACACATGTTTTGTTGTCGCATGCACCACATTTGTTGATCTTGGGAATGATTATTCTAATCGGCCAGGTTATACAACAAGCTGTTACCGAGCTTTTCGGAGATAGCGAAGTCCAGTGGCTCTCATACAACACCGTTACTGTTGTTGCATTGGCAATTAAGGACCTTTTTGTTCGATTGTATCTCGCAATCTATGACAGTGAGGGTTTTTACGTTTTTTCACCAGAGGTCAAGACGACTGCTCTTCTCCTTGTCCTGGGTGCCTGGATCGTCCGAAGAGACAATCCTGTCTATCTTATGGGATTTGCCACCTTCAAGGCACCAGACAGTTGGAAATGTGATCACGACCAAATTTTGGAAATGATGCGTCGTCAAGAATGCTTCAACGACGAAAGCATTGATTTCATGAAGCGTATCTTGGAGCGCTCTGGTACTGGACCAGCCACTGCCTGGCCACCAGGTATCAAGCAATCTTTGGAATCCCATGCTCCCAAAGCTGACAGGTCAATGTCTGCGAGTCGGAAGGAAGCCGAAATTGTCATCTTCGATTGCGTCGCCAACGCCTTGGAAAAGGCAAATGTCAAGCCCAAGGATATTGATATCCTTGTCATCAACTGTTCCCTGTTCGCTCCTACTCCTTCTCTCTGTGCTATGGTTGTCTCTCACTTCGGAATGAGACCTGATGTTGCCACCTACAACTTGTCCGGAATGGGTTGCAGTGCATCTCTAATCAGCATTGACTTGGCAAAGCGACTTTTGGACAAGAGACTTGGAAAGGCATTGGTTGTATCCACTGAAATTATTACGCCAAATCTTTACCACGGAAATGACCGCGGTTTCTTGATCCAAAATACTTTGTTCCGTTGTGGTGGTGCAGCCATCGTTCTTTCCAACAACTGGCTCGATGGCCGTCGTGCATGGTACAAGCTTTTGCACACCGTTCGCGTCCAAAGCTCAGGAGAGGCTGGATATGAATGTGTCTTCGAAGGGGAAGATAAGGCTGGGGAGAGAGGTGTGCGACTTTCTAAGGATATTGTCAAGGTCGCTGGAAAGACTATGGAAAAGAACTTGACGACACTTGGTCCTCAAGTGTTGCCCCTTTCGGAACAAATCCACGTTGTATGGAGTTTGTTGGTTCGCTTTATCATGAAGAAGTTTGGAAAGTCGCACAAGCCCTATGTTCCAGATTTTAAGAGATGCATTGACCATTTCTGCATTCACGCTGGTGGCCGAGCTGTCATTGACGGTAAGTTGTTTGGAATCTAAGGTATTTGACACACAAAAATTGGGACCCACCATCTGATCTTTATTTTCCTTTTTTGTTCCAAAAGGTATCGAAAAGAACATGAAGCTTGAAAAGTTCCACTCGGAACCATCCAGAATGACACTCTACAACTACGGTAACACAAGTTCATCTTCGATTTGGTATGAACTTGAGTACATTCAAGAAGAACAAAAATCGAATCCTTTGAAAAAGGGAGATCGCATTATGCAGGTTGCCTTTGGTTCCGGCTTCAAGTGCACCTCTGGTGTTTGGCTGAAACTATAGAATCGAAGCTCTTCATTTATTATAAATTACTATTCCATTTTCATTCATGTCATTTTTGTTGCGTAGCTTCTCTACCTACACACTGCTAAGGAATAGTGGAAATCGAAGCGCACACTGCAACCCAACTGCTGAAGAACTCTCAGTGTTCAACTTTTGTTGATTTGTCCAGTGAAATCGATTCGAGACGCCAAAGCTCGTTTGGGATCCGTCGATTTACTATCAGAATTGTTGGAATCTTCACTTTTCGATTGATGAAGCATCCATTGGTTTCCTCAAAGCCAGTCCTTGATAGTGCTGGAACTCCGCTCTGATTGCCTCACCTTCAATGTTAGTATACCGTCCCGATGCGTTTCACTCTTTAGCTGGATACATCCATTTGTTAGAGCACTCCATGTTACCGCATGCAATATTGATCCACGAGTGGATGGATCATGTACGGCAGTGGCACGATGGTAGTATGTCACGTTGCCATTTCCAGATACCACAACATAGCGTTCTTTCCGTCGAGATGAAAAACGACGACTTCGAAGCTGCAGCCATCCTTTGTGGACGACCAAATCACTCTTTTGCACAGCATCTTGATGCAGTCCTTTTTTTGAATGCGTCGTCGACTGCAAGCTCCGCGAATCGGAGGTAGTTGGCGAAACGTTGGCGATCTCTACCGTTTCAACAACCGCTCCATGGAAGCAATCGTTGATTGTTCTTTGGCTTCTTTTCCATTGTCGTTCGGTGTTGGTATTGGCTTCTCTGTATTGCCTGTTTCTTTGAGCCTTCGCAGCCAATAGGGTTTTTTCCTTTTCCAATTCTTCCATTGAAATCTCAAAGCATTTTGATCCCCACTTTTCAAAAACTGGTGCCATGTGCCACATTTCTTGAGCTCACCATTTTTCTCCTTAACTTGCAATGATATACCCTGGTATGCCTTTTGGAGTTCATCCTTGAGGTGCTGAATTTTTGCCTATCGTCGATCCCCGATGTAGTTGACACGGTAGAGTCTAAACGGTAGTTGAAATATTCCAACAGCATTTCCGTAGGCCCTGATTCCACTTGATCACCTCTCATGCCCTCTATAATCAGGCCTTGAGTATCAGAAAAGAAATTGAAAGTGTTCAGTACATCTTCGTCTGCTCCAGTAACTGACAGGCCACATCCATGTCCAACAGCCAATCCTGCTTGAACTATCATCAAGCCAATGAGAATCGCAAGTCCATAGCGCACCACCCATCCCTTGGGTAGAGCGATATGGCAGGTCATTGCTTCACCACTCAAATCCAAAACTGGTTGCAGTGATATTGGGCAAATGATTGTGTAACTTCCACATCGAGTCAACATTTGTGTGATATCATCATCGCTGTTCACCTTGAACAACGACTCTCTGCTACACAATGCGTACAACAGAACACCAAAGGACCAAACGTCAAATGCTCTGCTAGCACGAACCAGCTTGTACATTGAGAGCCCATTTTTTCGTGGTTTGCTCTCTGTAGTTTTGATGCTCTCACCACTTTCTGGATTCTCACAAGAACGTACTACATCCCTATAGCAAATATACTGGATCTACGTGAGAGAAACTAAAAAAGCTCTATGTTTGAACGTCAAAATCGGAAAGTGGCTTCCAACAACACTTTCCCCACATATACTCTTATTGGACATCTTCTTTGATATAAATGACTTCCAACCGTGTGTTTAGTCTTTGGTGGCCAAATTTGGCGAGTAGTATTTAGAGGTTGTAGGTACTATTTTGGAGCAGTCGGTGTAGTCGATTTCACGTACATTTTTTACTGGATCTACGAATGTATTGATTTGTACTGTCTGACCAGGAAACGGTTAAATGCAGTACTTTGGGACATGAGGCAAGAATAGTGATCATTGGATGGATATCCAAACAAGCTCTCTTAGTCCCCTTGCAACAGTAGTATGGAAGATTTGACGGTACTCAGCATTGAGTAACTTTCCTTTACCAGCCTCCAGTAAATTGTTACCAGCTGGTGTTTCCTGCTTTGAATCCTTGTTGAACTTGATAGGAAAATCTTCCAACATGTTATTGACATAGTCGTCCATGCGGCTCTTGAGTTTTCCTTTCACCGAGAAATCCAAAGTCATTCCAAGATATCTGTGTATCTTTCCTCTGACGATTGTACATACCTTGATCGAACCATATCTCATGTTCAACCACTTAGCAAATTCGTCATTTACTTTTGGATCCATGTGACTTGACATAAGATCGTCAACATGAAATCTGATAGTTTGCTGCTTTTCATCAACAACTTTGTTAGCAACACACGGGTCATACGGATTGAAAACAAATCCCTTTGCCTCCAAATCACTTCGAAACTGATTATAGAATAGGAGGCTCGATTGCAACATCCCATATATAGCACGTAGTACCCGCACATAGATTACTCACTTTCCGTTCTCTAAAACAACGTATTCGCAATACTCTGGGGCCATGTCAATCAATATCTGGACCATCATGCCAGTGATTTTCATGTAGATACGATCTTCTCCTTCCTTAGCTTCAGGCATATAAGTTTGAATGAAAGCGTTAGGCACGTCCATTGTCATTACATCTCTACCTTCTTCATGTGCATCAATAACACAAGAAGTGGTGGTGGCTTCTTGCGAAGCAGTTGGACTTGCAGTGTCCTCTCGCGATAACCATTCACAAGTTCCATCGCCTTGGTATACTAGGCGACCTTTAATTGTCTTTTCGAATTGCTTTTCCGCGAGTAACATCATTGCTGATTGGGCCTTCTTTCACTCAGACGCGGTCATGTCTTTCACAAATTCAGGAGTAAAACAATCTCTCACAAGCATTTGTCTCAATTCCTTATCCACAGCATCTTTTCCATCATCACCAAACTTCTTCAGCCCTTGATTGATGTAATACTGTTGAATGAAGTTCAGACTTTCGTCAGTATCAAATTTAGTACTGCGACTTCCTTCTTTGGTATGAATACCAGATTTTAACTTGTTCTTCAACAGTTCCAATTCCCTCTCTTGATGCTTGCGTCTTGTCGCAACTCGATTCTTGTTCTTATTGGCAGAACTGCCACTCCTGCTGGAAGGCCATTTTCTTGGTTTCTTTGGAACTTGAGAAAGGTTCAGCCCTGACATTGCAGCTTGCGCATACGTTTGCCCAGATCGAGTGACTTTTGCTACTTGAGGCCTTTCAGGCTCAAATACAATCTCTTCGTCTGCCGGTTCTTGTAGATCCTCCAGATCAGTAACGAGGCTTCCAATATCATTGGTTCCTCTATCGACGTTTTCTTGATGGTGATCCAAATCGGCCACAATAGGTTCTTCCTCTTCATCGCCTTCATCACCCAAATTGTCGTCATCTGATTCACAGTCATCATCCCCTTGGAATCTGACAATGAGTTCCGGCATATCATCAACAACATTGTCTGCATCTGCCAAGAGCTCATTTCTTTCGGAGTCATCGATATCATCGAATTGTCCACGTAGGTTGAAGTCACGTTCATCTTCATCTTCAGGCTCATAGTCCTGATCAAAGGCTTCCTCTAAGTAACCTTGTTCCGTGTCATCCACTCCTGCGATTTGATCGCCATCTTGAAATGTCAAATCTCTCTTCTTATCGAAGAACTTCATGGAGGTAACACCTTTGGCAGCAGCCCAAGCTTCAACACGCTTGATTACTTGATTTGTAACGGGTAGTACGACAACCTTGGGTCAAGAAATCATCTTCTTAGTATTGGGGTTGAGCACTCGGTGCCTAGTACGTTGTCCCTTCGTAGGTTCAATGTAGATCGCTTCAATACTTTGGGACATCTTGTAATATTCCCTACTGCATTGTACACAACATCGATATTCCACTTGTATAGGGTCATTCCCTTTCCATGTGGATATAGACTGTCCGGCAGACTTGGGTTGAATCCTGACATCACGATCAAAACTTTGTACTTGAATAGTTTTTCTTGGAACATAAAATCTCATATTTTGTCCTTTCCCAACAAACTAGGGGCGTTGAGGCCTGCAAAGCTAGTTGCATTCTCATATTCATAATACGCTTGATGTCATTACATATCAACGATTGAAGTTGGATCTTCACCATGACGTTCATAATACGTGTGATGGCATTTCATTTCATCTCATTTTTGTTTCATTTTCATTTTCCTTTCATTTTCATTTTCATTCGTTGAATAACTTTCAGCAGTTATTGCTGGATCTGATAAACAATATAAATATTATTGTTACACCGTTACAACATGGTTGACTTAGTGTAAATCAAACGTATTCTTAGAAAGTGTGTGTTCATCATCAAATCGACGGCCTTCGCCAGAGGCCGATTTATCCTTACTACTCCCGGACCCTGGCGATCGTACGCGTCTGCAACAGTGCGATGTATCTCGTATCCAATAGCACAGTCACCTTTATTTGATGGGCTTATCACTTGAATTAAAAGACTTGACCCTTTTGGGGGATTCTCCAACGTAGACCGCAGGCACACTGTTCGATTTCTTTGACTACATTGTGTTACAGACGGACAAAGGCCGAACGGCCTTCGACCGTCAAAAGTTGTTGTCGATGCGCCGAGGCAATGATGCCCAGTT
>CAKOGP040001993.1:0-11953 GCA_933822405.4 Cylindrotheca closterium
CAGTAGCAGTAGCAGTAGCAGTAGCAGTAGCAGTAGCAGTAGCAGTAGCAGTAGCAGTAGCAGTAGCAGTAGCAGTAGCAGTAGCAGTAGCAGTAGCAGTAGCAGTAGCAGTAGCAGTAGTAGCAGTAGTAGCAGTAGTAGCAGTAGTAGCAGTAGTAGCAGTGGGTGCGTCGCTGTATTGTCCTGGGTTGCTCCGCGTTTGGGACAACGGGTGACGCCATGTCCAGTATCTCCGCAACACCAGCAACTAAAAGCTGGTCGTGAAGATGTTGTTTGAGCAGTCACTTGTGCGTTGCTCACTCCGTCAGGGGCACTGCTGCTTGCAGTGTTTGTTCTTGGAGTAGGTCTCGGTGCTGTTGGACCTTTCTTTCAATTGTCCGGCTTATGTTTGATCAGCGCTTTTGCAACCTGATCAATCATAGTCGGATACTCATTTCTCTGATTGTAGTCCTTGAATTCCATGGTGTAGGTCTGGTTTGCCTTGTCCAACATGCTTCGGAAGTGAGACCTGTTGCAGTTGCAAAAGAAAGCACTTGCTTTAAATGTTTCCAGAACTTCTTTCTTGAACGTTTCTTGGAGTGCCTTGGTACAGATCCAGGTACCCCATCATTTTGGTTACATAGACAGGCAACACATCGGTGCCAAGGATTTCGAATACTTGGTCAGCTTGAGCTTCGAACGGCCTTCTGTAATCATTCACTGACTCATTTTGCTTCTGAGTGCAGTTTGCAAATCTCCTGAGAGATTCCATGAGTCCAAAGTGCTGCCACTTGGTCTCATCCGTGATGGTCATGAACGTCTTCATACGCTTCAACAGCATCACATGGTCTTCCTTGAGGTCCAACCAATCAGTTTCATTGCTTAACTTATCTCTCATTGCTTGAGTGATGAAATGCTTAGTGATGATTGCAGCCACGGTATACTGGTTTGTGGTGTAGATCACCTCTCTCTTGTCAATCTTGTTATTTAGATTTTCCCAGTTCCTATCAAGTTGAGTCTGTCTCAAACTCTTGTGGTCTTTCCCGGCTTGTAGACTGTCTGAGTGCCTCTTAAAGCCTCAAAGTCCACGTTGGCCAAATTTCTCACCCTCCTGATCATATCTTGAGCGTAGTCCAAGCTCTTGAGTGCAATAGCCTCAAGCAAGTATATCGTCACCTGCCCATGAGTAAAGTTAGGATTGTGAGGATGGTATTGTTTTGGTCGTTTGGTCTTCTTTCCGTGAGACCCTTGACCGGTCTGCTGTGCAGATCTTCCTTCACGGCCACGTCGACCGCCTCTTCCTTGGTCTTTTCCACAAGGCATCTTGCTCTGTAGTTCCTCCTACTTTGCAAGGTTCAAAAGTTACATTTGTTGATCGACTGTCAGATAATCAACTCCGTAGCTGTAATGAGAGCCTCAACACTCTAGCTACCTCTGGAGTATACTGAGCTCGAATCTATGTTGGCTATGGATTGCCTACAATAGGAACAGGTGCCAGTGATGCTGGGCTTCTACCTGCAGATGAACAGTCTCACCACTTCCTATTAGATCTTATTCTACTGCTATTCTTGCCAGAAGTCGATCAACACTGATCTCCACAAGCAGGTACAAAAAATCTCTTCTGGAAGCCGCCTGCGTCAGCTCTCACCAGCTGTCGCGGCGTATAAAGCACATACAACGCACATGTTCTTCACAAACTAGTCACAGATCCGGATCTACCTTCAATACTTATCCATCTCTGTACGTACTCAAACTGTACTCCTGTCCGTGTTCGATACCACGAATGTCCGACTTTACTGTCCGACATGTTTGACTGTTCTTTTATCCATTAGGATCCTATTTCACCAACATGATAGGTTGGTTGGCGGGGGATTCTTGTGGTTGCACTCATTTAGAATTGTGGCAATTCTGCCAAATAAAGTAGCCACGCTGTTGTACATCATCATGCCTCCTTTGTATCGGATCATGTTGAGTTTTGCCAGTTGTTGGTTTGGCGTCTCCATTCCTTGTTGTAGTCCGACGCAGGTGGCTGTGAGTGCTTGTTCGAGCGCTTGAAGTTGGGTCTTCGCGATCTGTTGCTTGGACCACTTTTTGTAGGCTTTGTTATCAGGCTCTGGTTGCAGCTCTCATCAAGAACTCTTCTCCTAGTGCTGCCATTGCTTCGATGATTTCCTTGTGATGTGCTTGGTCCATTACCATTTGGCAAGTGATGGATACGCCCATCCGGTTCTGGACTCTTGGCACTGGAACGTATACAGCTCTGTTGGAAGATGGTGGGAACTTTGCTGGGCCAATTCCAATGTCAGTTTGTAGGGAACACAGCCGTGGGACCAATTGGAACTCAAATCGGAAGTATGTGGCAGCGGCTCTAAATGGTGCTGGAAGTCCTGGTCCCGGTCCTGTAGTGATCGCTTGTCCCATGTTGTCAATGATGTGCAGGCTTGTGAATTCGTACATGCTACTAGTCACATCAAACAATTTGCTGATGGCGGCATTGACTCGCAAGCAAACATCTGGGCATACTGATGTGTAGTGCTTCATCAAGAAATCCACCTTGTGTTTGTCTTTGTCTGCTTGATGGAGTTCACAGACTGTTGTAGGATCGCTTGCTTGATTTCCGGAGACTCTGTGGTTGGAGCTAGGACGGCAGTATCAATGGTATACTGGTTGTAGGTATTGGTTTTGTCCACGTTGCTTCAATTGACCCAATACAATTTCTCGTTGATGCGATTGCTTCTTTTTTCATTTTTTTTATATTTGTGATGCGACTCGGCAGTCATCGCGGCGAACGCTGCATTCTCCACATTGACAGGACTTGCTGTTGAACTGTCCTCCCCATGTGTTGGCTGATCGTGTGAACAAACTTGGTGGCTCTGACTGCGAATCAAATGCATGGGGGCTACAAATTTTGGGCCGGCTTCCGCTTAACAGGACAACATTGGGGTCCTGACTCTCATCGTAGAGAGAGCTTACTAGTGCATTGATGTAGCTACTTTTGGGCATAATAGACGGCGATTGGTATTGCTATTGGGGTGTATTTACGGGGGTCTGAAGTAGCTGTGAGTAGATGATAGATGATTGATCTTGTGCTTGAGATTGGCGACGACGGTTGGCCTTCAATTGCTCTAATATATCTGCTTGGGACTTGGCAGTGCAGTCAGTCATGTAGGCAACTTGTCTGCCTCTTTGTTGTTGTTGATCGCCTTGATGATGTGGCTGATGTCTGGGTCTCCCATTGAAGTCTAGAAATATGTAGTTATTTTAAGATTACTCTAGTCCCGCCTCGCGCTGGGGGGGCAAAAGCTCCTACTAGCCCATCAACACCAATAGAACTGTTTTAGGCCCAATTGGGAACCTTTCATTTTTCATGCACGATGCACAAACTACAGCAAGAAGCCACGGAAGTTCCAGGAAACAAAGCACACGTTCATACTGAGCGCAGAAATTAGAACCAAATGCGTCAATGAAGCATTTCCTACAACTTGAAACATGATCACATACAACCGTTCAGCGTTTGGGCTGAATTTGATTTTTCGAGTCCATGGAAGTGCAGTGTACAGGAGTATCTTCCCAAGTTTGTTTAGCGTGGGTCTCTACTTTTTGGTGCACTTTCGATCCCAAGCTGGGTTGTCGTATCAAGAGCAACAGGATTTGGGTCATCCATACGCCATTGGTGTTCTTGTTTCTTCCATTACTTTCCTTATTGTTTTTCGTGCGAGTCAGGGATATGCTCGATACTGGGAAGGCGCATCATGCATACACCAGATGATGGGCAAATGGATGGATGCAACTATTCACTCGTGTGTGTATCATTTACAATGCGATCATTACAAGGATATTAAACCACCGAGCTATTTTGATTATCCAGAATTGAATCACCTCTTTTTGACACGAGATCGTGAACGGGGTGCAGACTACTACGACCAGGTAGAAGAAGAAACAGAGCATCCTTTGGACGACGATCTGCCTGTAAGTGCGAGATCAAGGAGCTATCTTCAAGATTTCAGAGATGGACAAGGAAAAGAAAGGAGAGATCCGAGGCCGGGGAGACTACCAGATGGAAGGCGCATGGCTCGAAGGCTCTCGTCTCCCTTCTCGGCAAATTTTGAAGCTAACAAGATAGAACGAAAAATGCAAAAAAACAAGCAAAGGGAACAGCTGGAAAGAGCAAAAGTGAAGAGCATCAATTCCCTCAACGTACCGGCGGATTCGCGATCATCTATCCGGTCGCGATCGCCACTTTTGGGAGACATTGGTGAAGCAGCAGCAATGTTCAACGAATCCATGAGCAGCAATACTGACGGCAAATTTTTTGAAGAATTCCTCGACGACTCCGAGCGAGAGTATGGTGACAAACCGACTCCTCTAGTTGGCAGGCCGCGGCTAGATGGAAATTGGTCCCATTTGTACCGTGAGAATCGACAAGTCTTTGTTCCAGAAAACAATAATCTTAAAGGCTTTGCCAGCGTTGACGGGGGCAGGACCCCGCCTCTTTTTCTTCAAGAGTTGGCGCATTTATCAAGTTTACTCGTCGCAGTCTCCCTTAGCACTCTCAGAAACGACATGGAAGGCTTCGAATCGCCTCTTTCATGTTTTCAGCCTGGACAACCATGGCCAGAAGTTGACCCAGACCGTGATGAAATCTTAAAGCACCCTGGAAAGGGGCACAGGCTAAAGGCTTTATTTACTTTCCTTGGTATGGGTCGTAGTCCAAAAGAGCAAACTCGGTATAACGCTTCAAGGCCGCTTCCTGTCATTGGCGGCGTGAGTGACGCGGAAATACGATTCTTGCAAATGGCTCGAGGCCCATATGCAAAGACACAACTCTGCTGGAATTGGTTGTCCGAGTTTATGATCCGAGAGCACCTGGCTGGGTCTATGGGTGCTGTGGGACCGCCAATCATTTCTCGGTGCATCCAATTTCTTGGAGATGGCATGATCTACTACAATCATGCACGCAAGATCATGTTTATACCATTTCCTTTTCCTCATGCACAACTTAGTGTCATGTTCATACTGGTATTGGTACCATGCATTCCCTTTTTGATGGAACAATATGTGGATGAAGTTTGGCTGGCATCAACCTTAACCTTTCTGACCGTGATGTGTTTGAGTGCGATCCATGAAGTAGCGCGAGAATTGGAGAACCCCTTTCGAAATGTACCGAATGAGCTACCACTTGTAACTCTGCAAGCCCACTACAACGAAACACTGATAACCATGTACTCAGGATGGCATCCAGATCAATTTTGGGATGGAGATAGAATATTGCGTCGACACAAACGACGGGGTGGGGGTGCCCGTGGTACAACCCAAAGTAGGGGTTCGAAGCACGATGCTGAGATTGCAGATTTGAAAAGCCAACTGGCAGAGCAAGCCAAATTGATTGACAAAATATCGCAGAATTTGGACCAACAAAAAGGAAGAAGCAGCATGATGCGTGAGAATTCATTCCATCCACGATATTCAGAATCTGTTGCACGAGTCTCGACCGGTCCTTTGGTTGTTTCAGAAAGTGCGAGAAAGATTCGGAATGGAGCGAATGAAAGTGTCAGCAGCAGTAGTCTTAGTATTGACGAAATTGAAGATGTCCCTCTTGCTTCAGAAGGACCTCTCAGCGTCGGCATGTCGGGAGATGGACCTCTCAGAGTCGACATGTCGGGAGATGCCCATTCTCAGTCAAGTGAAGAAGAGAATAAAGACTTGGCTGGAAATCCACACCTCTTGGAAGAGATTGCAATGACATGAGTACAACTTTCTGTAATTGGGTTGACAAATCCGCAAGTGCAATTATTATATTGGAACATAGATGTTAAACCCCTCCAGGAACAACACGTCTGCAAGTTCTCTGGTCCCATGAATCACCATATTTAGAACTACCATATTCGACGTGGATTTACTGGACATCGAATTCTGCTTCAAAATTCTGCAATTCCTCGAAAATTCCTTCTTGGCGCTTGAGCAGTTCTGATAAGACCTGGGAAGCACGGCTGTTGCGCTCTTCCATCTCTTGCGGGCTTTGGTCAGCATTCGCGGCGTCTGGAAGCGAGCCAAACACATTCTGCAAGTTGCTAAAAATATCCTCTTGGTCTTTAAATAGCGAATTCAATGTGTCGCTGGTGCGTGAATCCATTGACAACGGTTGATCAGTTGAAGGCGTGCCTTTTGCTTGTTCCTCGGGTTCCATGAGTTCATCTTCATTAAAATCGAGGAATTGAAGGAGTTCTGATCTCCTAAATTCACGACTACTAGATCCCATTCGCTTCGAACGGGGTGTAATAATGCTTTCTTCCTCTTCTTCACCTTGCTGCTGCCGTTGATGGTGTGGCGCATCGGAGGTTGAGTTCGCAAGCGACTCGAATACTTGCATCATATCGGACGTGCGCAAGGCACCGCTGTTGCGAGCATCGATTGGGAGAGGCTGGTCGTTCATAAAACCACCAGAAGAGAGAGCATCTGCCGGTTCCTCTGGGGACAGTTCGTCAAAGAGGCGAACAATGGACGACCTTCGATACTCACGACTGTTCCTTCTCTGTGGATCACTGGAAGCCACATAATCTGGCGCCATTGTTTGGCTACATGACAATGCAGTAAAGTCAAGTTTGCTCTTTTCCACCAATTTTGACACTTTCAGAGCAGTGCTGAGAATCTGAGAAGCCACAATATCTGGCTCGTTCGTTTGTGCAGAATCGAAGTTGTTGCTCGTATTGATGGCTTGTTTTGATTGTGATTGTTGTTGTACTGCATTGCCTCCTTTCTTAAGGATGTCCCGGATAGCATGACCAGCTTTTTCATGCACCTGTGGCTCGCTAAGCTGAAACCACATGCGAGATTTGGTGTCTTGGCGGACAAATTTGTAGCCATCATCCTTGAGCGAAGAAACGATGAGCGAAACAACCAGACTCTTATCAATGCGCTTTGGAGCGTTATTATAACGCTCTAGATTGGCCCGGATAATCTCCATGAAGTGCTGATTCCCTTCGTGACGTAAATTCCCTTTGCCGCGGCCGCACAAGATATCCTTGTTTGTTGGCTCGTATCCTTCTGGAAAAAAAATCATATTGGTGCTTTCTTCTATCTATCTAAGAAGTGTCAATTGCAAGAAATTGAAAAATGAATCAAATATATTTGAAATACTGCAACTCGAATGTGAATGTCGCGCTTTTTCAAATGGATTGATCAGCATATATATTATCAATCAATATTATGCTATCGAAGATCACACAGCACTGTTGTACCGGTACACGTACATGGACGCAACTGTTGTGAGCTCGCGCGCCAGCCATCTCAGCACAAACTTGCCGGCGTTCTCCAGTAACCAGCAATCCCGATGGGAGATATCACTGGAATGTCAAATCGTTAAATTTAGTAGCGAGGTACGAGAGATTCGGGACGAGAACGAGTACGATGACAAACATGGGGATTTTACAAGTTGTGTGCGAATCTCTAGGTTAATCTATCTAACGTACGAATGACGGACACTCTCTGGTCCAATTAACGGTCCCCTCAAGGTGATACTGATGTATCAGAGAACCTTGTACTCCGGATTGGGCTAATATCAACCGTACCCCCTCTTGGGAGGACGTATCATCCAATACTGTCCAAGACTGACAATATCCGGCGACGGATGAAGACGTTTCCAAAAGTTAAATCAAAAGAGCAAGTTTTCCATTTTGCTTTGCTTTCCACATGATGTGTTCAATAAGACGATCACGAACAGGTCCAGGTTGGATCTTGGTCAAAACATCGGCCAAGTTCTCAGCGGAAATGATCCATTCAATTCGTAGGATATCAATTGCGCATCTGGAGCGAACGTAGTGATATGCGACAGCATTCGATTTCTTTTTCAATTGAGATTCAGGAACACTTGAGTTCTTGACAACGGACACGTTGTCAACACAAGTATGACAAAAACCTTGAATTGGGACGCGCATCATTCTGAGCTTGAATTGTAGTCCCTCAAATAATTCAACACCTGTCTTTAGAGCAGAAAACTCAGAACCAAAACTGCTTGTCTCGACACTGTTCTGCTTTTTCAAATACCAGATAATAGGAGCTTTGTTAACAAAGATCAATACTCCTGTTCTTGATTGACGAGTAACAACATTAGCTGCATGAGATGCATCAACAAACATAGTAAACTCTACCGCTTTGCCAAGAGGTGTAGGCATGTCACTTGGGAGTTCATCCTTAGTGAATTCGTAGAACTGTGAGTAATCAGCTTTCTTTAATGGTCTCAGGTGATCAGCATAACCACAATCCATCACAAGTATACGATCAGGATGCTTCTGTAAATAGGCAAAAATATGTAAGGCAGCATGAAAGTGACCTTCACGAGGCATTGCATTGTAAGATGAGAGCATAGACACTTTGGCGGCAACATCGATACGACCAAGTTCCACAAGCCAGCGCAGAATACCAATGAGCTGCATGTAAAGTATGGCAGTATCATCATTGACAAAAGGAGTAGAATCAAGTTCCGGCTTGTATCCAGTGGGTAAAGTTGAATAAACCTTTTTCTTCAAAGTCAGTTGCATTGGCGCAATTCGCTTCTTGACAACTCGTAATGACTCTTGTAGATATGCTTCAGATCCAATAGCCCAGGTGAAATAATCATCACCATCCAACTTGTGCTTCGAGATTGTTGCACCAAGATACGTGGTTGGCTCTTTTATTGAATCAGGTTTTAAAACAAAGAAATTGTTGAGTTTGTCCATAATAGCTTTTGGATTCTCGGAAATTGCAATGACATCATCAGTATAGACTAAAATATACTCATAATACTTTGAACCATCTTTGCGTTGACAAGGACGACGCCAAACATCCATATCTCCGCGACATGGTTGGAACTCCAATTGTTCCTTCAAAACGTCTGCACAGAGGCTTCTCCATGCGAACCCGGAACTTTTGAGTCCGTAAACGGCCTTAACCAGAATAGCTTTCTTCCCGGCATATTCTCCAAACTCCTTCCCTAAAATACAATAAACTTTCTCGGCACATTTGGCATTCAGATATGCACCCGAGACGTCAGCACTCAAAACATTCAGACCATTCAAAGCAGCAATAACAAAAGCAAGTCGAATACTTTCCCTTGTCACAACACTTGCATAGGTGACAGACATTGGAGGGTCAGTCTGGTCCCCTCTAGCACATATCCGTGCCTTCCGTGTCAGATCCATCTTGACATCAAAGACAGTCATAAGGTCAATGAGCTGATATCCAACAGGAACATCTTCATCTTCTTCCAGAATCTTCAAAGCTGGCAGGATTGTCTTGACCTCTTTGATCAAAGCATCATTCCAATGCGAGGTACCATTCTCAGCATCAAGTTCATACGCACGTGCGATACCTTTCGGCCCAGGACCAGGCACTTCAATACCAAAGTTTTCTGGTTTCTGCCTTTTCACAGCACGGCGCTTAACAGCTTTCAAAACTTGATCACGCTTTCTCAAAGTGTAGGGAACCCACCACGCAAAGGCAGGCTCTGACACAAGCTTGTTTGCAACAGCATATTCGGCGACCTCAATAGGAAACGCTTCTTTTGCTACTGACAGATCAAGCCATTCGGTTTCTCCACCTTTCATTTCAGCTAACAACTTCCATCCTTTAGTTGTCTTTCGTGGACGCTTGAGACCGTTGGAGGTAGTATACCATCCGTCGTCCCCTTTAACTGCTCTTCCATCACGTTGATGATCAATAAATTCGCGAATCCGGTACATCGTGTTACCTTCATCATCGACATTCATCATTATCCCTTCAATAATCTGATTTGCATAGAAGCTTTCCACTTTGCCATCCTCAAACTCCACTTGATAGATAGATGTGTCAAGGTGTGGATTCTCGTGGTAATGACCAATCAATTTTCCAGATGAGTCACGCTTCCGACCTTGAACGACTCCAAAAGTTTCAACTCCATCTGCATTAAAAGAAACCTTCGCAGAGACATATTTATCGAATTCAACAGGGTCCGCTTCTTGATCCGGCGGCTCTTCGAAATCATCTTCAATCTTGTGACGAGGATCTTCTTGTGGGTGATCTTCATACTGATCATACTGTGGATAACCACCATCCTCGATTGCAGAGATCGGTATGTTGTATTTATGCCGAATGCGGTCAAGTTCTTCTTCAGATATAGAAACTCCATCAGACTTCTTCTTCAGATTCTTCTTTAGGTCTTCCATAAACTCTTTCTTTTTCTCTTCCATAGGTTCACTGTTTCGTTCTTCAGCTGATAGCGGATTCACTGACGATCGTTGTAGTACTTGTCCATTGGCAATAGCAACAGCAAAACAAATAGCTGCTCCAATAGTAAAACTTGGACCAAGCCAACGGCATAGTTGTTTCCCATCCTTAGATGAGCGATTAGGCGAAAGGCACCAACACCAATCCCAAATAGCAAAATCAACCAGGTGAGAGATATCTTTAGTGTTGCCAGAAACAATTGTGGCTCCACATTCTCCTTCTTGTATCGCAAGTCCCAATGCCATGTGACTGCGAATCTCAAAAGCATACATAAAAACTCGATCCCAGAACGCAATAGGGATATTCCTTGCATGCATGAATCGACGGTAAAGTCGACTTCCTTCCCGAATTGTGTCCTCTGTAAGTGCTTGATTAGGATGATGAGGCTCAATAGGATGAATCGGCACTTGTCCTTTGTTAGCAACTTCTCGGAATTTCCCTTGAGTGAGAGACTTGGCATCATCAGGTATGAGACATTGGGGAAAACCGAACTGACGAAATAGTTGTGTGAGGCTTGTGTGAACATCTGATTCTTTGTTCAACGGATAAGCACGAGCCCACTGTACTGGTGTAGCGTAGACCGCGATGCAAGTGTTTCCTTCAGCTGACTTGCAGGGTCCAAACTTAACATCAACATAAACATTTGTTTTCAATCTCGGATACTCCAACTGATATTGTACAGGGCGAAAACGGCGAGACCCCTGAACGACCGACCAATCACGAACGGCACGTTGAGTTGTCTTCTCCAGGGTGCGACGAGCACATTCAATACTGGTTCTCCATCGACGAGCAAGTTGATCCGGCTTGATGAGGTAGGATTTTCCGGAAGTTTTCATCGATCGAATTGTCAAACTGTGTACGCCACATACGACATTGTTGTTGTCCCCTAAAACTTGCGGTAAACGATCAAGGCAAGCAGCAGTTGGGAGCGTTGAATCAAGTCGAGTGAAAGATGCGAGTTGGTGTTACGGTGCTTGATAATCAGCATCAATCTGTTGTCGCAGAGCTTCTTCTTGGCGCCTGGAATCAGGATCATAGGGCTGCCAAGGAATGTCTGCAGTCATCCAAACAGGCTGAAACTCCATTATATCGCTGACCTCTTCATCGGTAGGTTGGCGACATGTAAAATAGGAAATTGGCTTGTCAAATAGGAGCGGGATCCGTATACCCGATGTCAAAATAGCATGAGCTTCTCTGTTTTGTTGTTCAGGCCGTAATCGGATTAACGGCACGTCATTTACCACCACGCTGTTGGCACGTAGTTGGTCGACACAGAGTAAACGCTGATAAAAGTATTCCAAGTGAAGCCTCGAGCTTTACCGTTCCAGTGAAGTGTTGCAAGGACACGGACAGTGAAATGTTCCCTTCCACGATATTGTGCAAACAGAGCGAAGTAAGCAGGCGACCATTCAAACTTGGAGCAAATTGACGAACATGATTGTAGGCATCCGTTTCATGTGTGACTGCATGGAGCATAACCCAAAATTTCTGGTTGTTGCGACGGAAAACAGCACCAGTATGGGCAGCACGTCGGACAAGTTCTTCTTCGATGGAGCGAGAGCCGTCGTCGGCTCGAAGGAATCCAGGGTCACCAACAACTGGCACTTCAGAATTTTCACGAAAGATATAATCAAGGCGAATTCCACGATATCCGTAGGCGGTACGAGCCCAACTTTCAATGTTTTCCATCATGATCCGGCCATCGCGATTGTTGAACTTTGGGGGATGAGGA
>CAKOGP040001994.1:0-11914 GCA_933822405.4 Cylindrotheca closterium
GACCAGTACTATCGCACACCACACAGACACTCCAGTGTCAATTATGATTTGGCGAACACTAGCTATTTAATCATATCGTAACCAAATTGTCTGCAATGGCATCTAGTACCTGGTGGTACGCTCTACTACAGCGCTATGTTTTTGATCTTGTGCCCGTCTGTCCAGCTTATTTTCTGTAGTGTGGTATATCATAGTCCTCGTCAAAATCGAGTTGTGTGAATCTTTTACATGTGATTTTAATTAAAATGGAGAGGGACACGCAAGCCTGACTGATTGACACATATATCCTCTTCGATGCCAGTACTCTAGTCCATATCTGTACCAGGCACCATTCGCAGACCGACCCTTGTTTGCTGGATGGACTGATTGATAGATTGATGGATGATTGGATGGATGGAATCATTCTTGAAATGAAAATCATCCATACCATTTGTTATTGAGGGCACAATGTTTCTCGTCGAGGATTAGGACTATATTAGGGAGACTGATGATCCCCATATATAGAGAACTGTCCATTTGGAGTTTGCAAGGTTTGCGTCGATTCAAGGTAAGGACATGCAGTTGTGCTAAAGTCCATTCTGCTGGGTTGGTGTTGTTGGTGTTGTCGCAATCTATCTTGTATGGCTCGACTCGCTTCGATTTGGGCAAGCAATGATTTGGTCGGGCGGGTAGAGTCGGTATCGATGGGAACCGTCTTGTGCCATTTCTGGTGGGTTATTGTGTTCATGATTGGTGGTGTGCGATTGTGAGACAAAAGGACGAAAACGCAGGAATCGTACTTGGCTGTACTTAACACTTACCTTGTGTCGCCCGGTGTTATGCCCACCAGCAGCCATGATGTCGTCTGTATCTATCAGTGATGACAGTGGCGAAAGTCCTGGATTGCTGGAGTGCACTTTCATTGGAGAAGCCACTGGTGTCATCAAGAAGGAGGATGGCGAGGAAGGCTCAGCGGTGGGTGCTGTTTCTGGTGAGGAAGTAGCCACCTGCTGCTGAAGCTGCTTCTTCTGTAGTTCGTTCTCTTCCATCATCATTTCCATGGGAGTGGAGGTATCGTCAATCGTGCTCATTGCTGTCTTAATTGCTTTCTTTGTCTTGAGAATCGAAGGTTTTTGTTTTTCTTGTTCTTGGGGTTGTGGCAGTATTGTTTGGGATTGAGCGACTTTTTGATGTGGGTGCGGAATCGGTGTTTTAAGGCCAGGCAGACATACCTGAGACTGGTTGGCTCGCTGACTGAAGCCGACAACACTAGCGATTTGTATGTGCGCGTTATGCGTACGTTGAGCGATAGTTTGCTTGGATGTTTTCACATCAACACAATTAATTTTTAAGGCATCAAGGTTTTACGATTATCCTTTGAGGTCAATGCACATCCTTTAAACAGTTTATCAGCTCCCATCACTCTACGATTCTGTTATGATGCTACTACACCTACGACTAATGCTCTTTATAACGCATTTTCCTTTGAAGTCAATGCCTGAAACGACAAGACGCTTTGATTTTATGAAATGAGCCAAAATGAGCCAAAGACGGTTGAATTTTCCAAGAAGTCGACCAAGACAAAAGGCTGAAGAAAATCTACTGAAGTCAGTGCTTTTACTCTCGATAAGAGCAAGGCTTGACTGGTCACGGCGGAACCCACTGTTGTATCAGTAATGTATTGAAAATTACAAGCGATGCATTGGATTCTTGAGCCACCAGACCAACCCTGGCGGAAGATGATGGACGACAATTTCTATGAATACGTCCCCACCATTCTTTGCCACACCTGCGGCTGACCTCAAATTGATGACACTACTGCTGAGCATCCGGTTGATTCTAGGACTGAACTTGACATCCACGCCAATGTAAATGTGCTTGGATCCAGTGGTTCTGTTCTGAGTGATACTGACCGACATACATCGGTCCGACCTACAATTCCCGAATATGCTGCATAGGAACATCCCGAATTTTTGATGCTGCCCTACTACTACATGACGAGGATGACCTGTTTGTCTGACCCCTTTTCTGATCATCATACAATAAAGAAATTTTGATGAACATCAAAAAGATTGATGATTGATCCGATATATATATGATATTGATCAATGTGTGATTTGATATATCTATGATATTGATCGGTGATTCAATATTTCTATGTTTTGATATTTATCGATGTGTGATTCGATATGTCTATGATATTGATCGATGATTCGATATATCCATGTACTGGTGGATGTAGGTCTCCAGCCCTGACCAAACCACGTACCCTGTTTTGTTGAAATCCTTGTTTGTGAACTGTTTGTCCAACCTTTGAAACAAAGTCCTTGCCCCATTTGCAATCTGTTACGCTTTAGCGCGTTTCCAGCTTGAGAGGAGTGTTTTAAGGCCAGGCAGACATACCTGAGACTGGTTGGCTCGCTGACTGAAGCCGACAACACTAGCGATTTGTACGTGCGCGTTATGCGTACGTTGAGCGATAGTTTGCTTGGATGTTTTCACATCAACACAATTAATTTTAAGGCATCAAGGTTTTACGATTATTCTTTGAGGTCAATGCACATCCTTTAAACAGTTTATCAGCTCCCATCACTCTACGATTCTGTTATGATGCTACTACACCTACGACTAATGCTCTTTATAACGCATTTTCCTCTGGAAATCAATGCCTGAAACAACAAGACGCTTTGATTTGCTGAAATGAGCCCAAATGAGCCGAAGACGGTTGAATTTTCCAAGAAGTCGACCAAGACAAAAGGCTGAAGAAAATCTACTGAAGCCAGTGCTTTTTTTCTCGATAAGAGCAAGGCTTGACTGGTCACGGCGGAACCCACTGTTGTATCAGTAATGTATTGAAAATTACAAGCGATGCATTGGATTCTTGAGCCACCAGACCAACCCTGGCTGGAAGATGATGGACGGCAATTTCTATGAATACGTCCCCACCACTCTTTGCCACACCTGCGGCTGACCTCAAATTGATGGCACTACTGCTGAGCATCCGGTTGATTCTAGGACTGAACTTGACTCCCACGCCAATGTAAATGTGCTTGGATCCAGTGGTTCTGTTCTGAGTGATACTGACCGACATACATCGGTCCGACCTACAATCCCCATATTTCAGTCCATTGCCCATTACTTCATCCGTAACGGAGCTACAAAACATGAACGGCGAAGGTCAAAGGTCAACACTCATGAAAGTGACGTTGATTTGACTAATGACTGCTCTATGGCGAAGAATGAGCCTGCTTCACCAAGTCCATGGGCGGTAAATGATTGTATGTCAATGTATTGATGTGCTTGGTATGTATCAATGTGTGATTTGATACGTATCTATGAAAAGGATCGATGTGTGATTCGATATGTATATGATATTGATCAATGTGTGATTTGATATATATCTATGATATTGATCGGTGATTCAATATTTCTATGCTATCAAAAAAGATTGATGATTGATCCGATATATATATGATATTGATCAATGTGTGATTTGATATATCTATGATATTGATCGGTGATTCAATATTTCTATGTTTTGATATTTATCGATGTGTGATTCGATATGTCTATGATATTGATCGATGATTCGATATATCCATGTACTGGTGGATGTAGGTCTCCAGCCCTGACCAAACCACGTACCCTGTTTTGTTGAAATCCTTGTTTGTGAACTGTTTGTCCAACCTTTGAAACAAAGTCCTTGCCCCATTTGCAATCTGTTACGCTTTAGCGCGTTTCCAGCTTGAGAGGAGTGTTTTAAGGCCAGGCAGACATACCTGAGACTGGTTGGCTCGCTGACTGAAGCCGACAACACTAGCGATTTGTACGTGCGCGTTATGCGTACGTTGAGCGATAGTTTGCTTGGATGTTTTCACATCAACACAATTAATTTTAAGGCATCAAGGTTTTACGATTATTCTTTGAGGTCAATGCACATCCTTTAAACAGTTTATCAGCTCCCATCACTCTACGATTCTGTTATGATGCTACTACACCTACGACTAATGCTCTTTATAACGCATTTTCCTCTGGAAATCAATGCCTGAAACAACAAGACGCTTTGATTTGCTGAAATGAGCCCAAATGAGCCGAAGACGGTTGAATTTTCCAAGAAGTCGACCAAGACAAAAGGCTGAAGAAAATCTACTGAAGCCAGTGCTTTTTTTCTCGATAAGAGCAAGGCTTGACTGGTCACGGCGGAACCCACTGTTGTATCAGTAATGTATTGAAAATTACAAGCGATGCATTGGATTCTTGAGCCACCAGACCAACCCTGGCTGGAAGATGATGGACGGCAATTTCTATGAATACGTCCCCACCACTCTTTGCCACACCTGCGGCTGACCTCAAATTGATGGCACTACTGCTGAGCATCCGGTTGATTCTAGGACTGAACTTGACTCCCACGCCAATGTAAATGTGCTTGGATCCAGTGGTTCTGTTCTGAGTGATACTGACCGACATACATCGGTCCGACCTACAATCCCCATATTTCAGTCCATTGCCCATTACTTCATCCGTAACGGAGCTACAAAACATGAACGGCGAAGGTCAAAGGTCAACACTCATGAAAGTGACGTTGATTTGACTAATGACTGCTCTATGGCGAAGAATGAGCCTGCTTCACCAAGTCCATGGGCGGTAAATGATTGTATGTCAATGTATTGATGTGCTTGGTATGTATCAATGTGTGATTTGATACGTATCTATGAAAAGGATCGATGTGTGATTCGATATGTATATGATATTGATCAATGTGTGATTTGATATATATCTATGATATTGATCGGTGATTCAATATTTCTATGCTATCAAAAAAGATTGATGATTGATCCGATATATATATGATATTGATCAATGTGTGATTTGATATATCTATGATATTGATCGGTGATTCAATATTTCTATGTTTTGATATTTATCGATGTGTGATTCGATATGTCTATGATATTGATCGATGATTCGATATATCCATGTACTGGTGGATGTAGGTCTCCAGCCCTGACCAAACCACGTACCCTGTTTTGTTGAAATCCTTGTTTGTGAACTGTTTGTCCAACCTTTGAAACAAAGTCCTTGCCCCATTTGCAATCTGTTACGCTTTAGCGCGTTTCCAGCTTGAGAGGAGTGTTTTAAGGCCAGGCAGACATACCTGAGACTGGTTGGCTCGCTGACTGAAGCCAACAACACTAGCAATTTGTATGTGCGCGTTATGCGTACGTTGAGCGATAGTTTGCTTGGATGTTTTCACATCAACACAATTAATTTTAAGGCATCAAGGTTTTACGATTATTCTTGTTGTCAATGCACATCCTTTAAACATCAGGTCGTGCAATCTGTCTCGGGTTCTCATTTTGAGCATGTATGTTCGTTATCAAAAACGTCAGAAATTACAGTACTGCACAACGACTGAAAACCAATCGCTTTTTTTTTAAAAGACCTTGTTGTTGCATCAACAGTGCATACTGGAACCGCATCATCGCCAAAATTCCGCTGTTCCATGTATCATACAGCGTGTCCATCAAGCCGATTCTACCTACAGCTAGACTTTCTGCCATTCTTTGACTTCTGACCGAAACGAGTTATTATGCGGCAGGTAACGCCATCCGGCGGCTCTCGTGTAGTAGGTGCGTAGGTGCGTTGTATTGTTTTATCAATTTGTGTTTCATGCATTTTTCAGCATACATCCCTTCATTTGGACATTACAACCCATTCCCCATCCCCTAGCTACCAGCATTTAATAGATCCGCAATCCACGAGGAGGACAGCCTAATATAGTAGGCACCATAACCATAGTATGTCCATAATATCTTCTCCTTGAATGGCTTATATATACGCCAGCAGGTTGTCGTTGTGTTGCGTGGGCAACCAAACCAGAGATGGATGCTGAAACCAAACCAGAGATGGATGCTGAAACTGACGCAGCAAAGATTAAGGAAGACGAGGAGATCAGCAAGATGAACATCAAAGCCTTCAGTGACTTGATGATCAGCATGAATACTGACACGGCAGAAGGAAAGGTTGCTTTCAATTTGGTAGCAGGAAGCAGAGACAAAGTCAACTACCCAAAAGGAAACGCGAAAGAAGCATGGGACAAGTTGAAGGATGAGTATGAGCCAAAGACGATCACCTCGTACATCACGATGAAGAGCAAGCTAAACAAGTGTCACCTTGAGAAGTTTGCTAATCCAGCTTCGTGGATCACCGAACTCAGCAAGATTTGTGTCTGTTTGGAAGAGATGAAGCACCCAGTAAGTGAAGAGGACCAATTCATTCACATCATTGGAAGTTTGCCTTTGAAGTACAGACAAGAGCAAAAGGACTTCGAGAAAATGATGAAAGCAAACACACTCACCATTAAGTACATCAAGGAAGAACTGAATTCTGCACACGAGGACTTTGCCAATGCAACAGAAGGTGATGACGACGACGAAGACAAAGAAGACAAAGATGTCGCTTTGGTAACTGGTCAATTCAAAGGCAACTGCAACAACTGTGGAAAGTATGGACACAAGAAGCTAACTTGCCCTGAACTAACACAAGCGACACGACAAGGAGGCGAAAGGAAGCAGAACAACGGTGGCAGACATCGATACAATGGAGGTGGACGAGGAGCTTTCCTTGGAACCTGTTTCCACTGTGGTATCAGAGGCCACAAGAAGCATGAATGCAGAAGAAACCCAGAGAACCGAAACAACGGCACCACTGGCAACAATGGTAACAACAACAACAGCAACAACAACGATGATGATGACGACAATGTTGCTGAGGTAATGCTGATGGCAACAGAGACACTTATTGCCCCAGCGGAGCCAACACAGAAAAATAACTTTTGGTTTGAGTGGAATGAAGAATGCAAAGAGAGTGATTATGAAGATGAAGAAGTAGATGATGAAGTGATCGTGCATACTATCATGGAAGATCCAAACGACAAAGTTCACGAGCACGGAAATTTCCTTCACGATGATTTCTTTGATAATATTATGGCAAACTTTGGACAAAATGATTGCGACGCGAAAAACGACGAGACACTCCACGCGACAAAGCCTACAAGTGAATACGCTTGTGTCACCGAAGAGGTTGACTTCAAACGCTATTCTGATGTTGACGGATCTGGTACCTACAATTAAGATGGGGACGAGATCCCACAACTAGTGGAACGGACGATGAAGGCTACACACTACATGATACGCCGTGGAGTTTGGCAAAAAATGAAACGAAGAGATCTACCATATGGAAGAAGATGCATCAAATGCAAATGGGTATTCAAGATCAAGAGAAATGGAGTGTTCCGATCAAGACTTGTCGCATGCGGATACTCACAAATTCCTGGAGTTGACTTCACAGAACACTTTGCTCCAGTTATCAATGACATCACATGGAGAATACTACTGGTTGCGATGATGATTTGGAAACTTGACGCTTGGTTGATTGACGTGGAAACAGCCTTTCTACATGGAGAATTTGATGAAGGAGAACAGATATTCATGAATCTGCCTGTTGGATATGATCTTGTGGATTCGTCAATTGATATGAGTGAAGATTGTATTGAATTAATGAAAACCGCATATGGGACCGTGCAAGGAGCGCGACAATGGTGGAAAAAGTTCGTGTCGATCTTGAAAGATATTGGATTCGAAGGTGGAGATGCAGATCCTTGTTTGATGCATTGGAACAGTGAACATGGGATTGTTTTCATTGGCTTATATGTTGACGACTGTCTTTGCATTGGAAAACCTGAAGCATTGGAGCTAGTTGAGGCAAAACTGAAGGAGAAAGGACTCACTCTGAAAACCGAAAAGACCCTGAAAGATTATTTGAGCTGCGACGTCAGCTTCAACGAAGATCGCACAAAAGCAGTATTACGTCAAATACACTTGTTGAAGACATTGGAAAAGGATTTTGGAGAAATGGTACGAAGCATGCCTAAATACTGGAATGCCAGGACAAGGTCTCGTTTGCAGTGAAGAAGGTGTAACCGTGACACCTGAAGAACAGAAGCAATTTTGAAGCGGAACCGGAAAGTTGCTCTATCTTGTGAAGCATACAAGACCTGATACCGCAAATGCAGTGAGAGAACTATCAAAGGTACTTGATTCGACAACACTGAGAGCAATGAAAGAGATGAAGAGGATCATCAAGCATGTATTGGATACGAAAGGACTTGGATTGAAAATTGAACCAGTGATTGGATCTAAAGGTGTACTATGGAACGTCGTTGCGTTTTCTGACAGTGATTATGCAGGAGACCCAGATTCGAGAAATCAGTGAGTGGTTATATTGTTTATCTATGTTGAGTTCCAATCTGTTGGAGAAGCAAAGCGCAACGAACAGTGACTTTGAGCAGCGCAGAAGCAGAGTGGATTGCCTTGAGTGAAGTGGCAAAAGAAGTATTATTTATTCCACAGATCCTGGAAACCATGGGAGTGAAAGTCGAATATCCGATTGTTATTCGAGTTGATAATACCGCGGCAATTTTCATGGCGACAAATGTCACAACGAACCAGAGAACACGACACGTGGACATTTGCACAAAATTCGTAACACAATACACTGGACCGGATGGTATTTTGAAGATTCTATTTGTGAAAGGAACTGATAATGAATCCGACATCATGACAAAGAATGTAACTGGAAACCTACATGAGAAACACATCCCAAAGATGATGACAAATATCGACGAAGGAACTACAAAATAGGAAGGGTGTTGAAGATGTATTTTGAGATATTTGGAGATTGGAGAATGCGGAGCAGAAACACGAAACGAGGCATTAGACAATGGGTCATCTTGTGTAAGATTGAACAGTGCCTGACAATAATGTGAGAAGTATTGACAAGATCAAAGCAAGATCAATACATAAGGAGAAGTGAGTTGAATGCAGTCATGGCAAGATACCAGATGCTGTGCATGACTGAGAAGCAAGACTAGAAAATAGAGTAAGGAATAATTTAGCTCACAATTGCAAGACCAATAGATTTTACTTCTAGGGAAATTCCAACACAAGAGTTTGATGCAATGTATAATATAGTGCGCGACACGAGCAATGCAGTAGCTTTCTGAGTTTTTGGGTCAGCATAGTCACCGGAGGATACGTTACTGATCTCATCATCGGGCGAGGTGGCAATGGTACCTTTTTGAGCTGCACGATCATAGCTGTGTGACAACAAATAGTCTATGAGGACAGTGGAAAAGTCACAACGCGATAAAAGCAATTCCACAATAGACAGAAGTGGAACTTGAATGCAGCTCTTCGTCTTATCATTTTATGTAACAAGGTATTCCTCATTTGTATCCTTTCCGCCCGTTGGGTACGGTATTTTCTAGATTACCATTACTAGTGCCGAACTGATGGCACCAATAACAAAGCCCTAGTAGGCACCGACCATGTCCATATCTTGGGTGGCCAAGATATCATAGACGCACCCCTTGCGATCAAAGTCATCTTTGAGGCTGGCACAAGCGACTTCGGCAGCTTCTTCGGTGATATCCGACTCGGCCAAGCGACGAGCACGTTCGCCGCGGGGGTCTTCCGGAAGGTAGCACAACTCTGGGAACTGAGGCTTGGCGATCTCATGAAACAACTTGCCATCGGATGGCAAGACTTGCCACTCGAGGCCGAGCTCATTGAAATCATGCAAGACGGTACTGCCATCACGGGCATAGGTGTTTCCAGTGTTAAAATCACCAGTGATACCAATGGCATTTCCAAAGGACTCCTCGGTGGCACCAATGATCTTGACACCCACAAACTCCTTGAAGGTCTTGATCTCGATGCTTTGACCGGGATAATCTTTGTCAAGGTCGATGGTATACTTGTTGTTGCGAGGGCTGATGGTGACTGGGTAGCCACCAAGGTGAGTCAAAGGTCCAAGGTGTTCAAAGTTGATGTGGTAGTGACGCTTGTCGATGCCGTCTTCCTTGGCAGCTGATCCTTGGACTTCGAGGATATCATTGCCGATGCGAATGGCGGCAGTCGTAATGTAGCTCCAGTACCGAACCATGTTCGTACGGAGGTGGATCTCGAGGTCCATGCCTTCCTTGTTGGCAAAGTTTTTGACCTTGGTCATGACAAGATCGCACTGTCCGTGAAACTCAAAGTGCTCGTTCTTCCAGGTGCGGACTGTGATGAATGAGAAAACCAAAATATATCAGGTCGAGTAGTATACAACAAATGAGCTACTTCTGGTATCGTCGAGCCAGTACTTACAATGAGGGTCGCCAGTGCTTTCGGTTGTGAATGAAGCAGGAACAGGAAAAGTAGTGTATACGTAACATTCAAAGCCGGTACCGACATTATCCAATGCAAGTTCGCCGGTGCCTGTATAACTGGTCGTACAAATATCAAAGGGAGCCGGGCAACCTGCAGGACTTGTCCCATCGTCGTAGTGGCAAGCACAAATACCTCCATCACTAATGTCAAATCCTCGCAATCCACCCAATTCGTTGTTGGTTCGGCAAATCTCATCGCACGAAAACGGGGTTTGATCGTTCACTTCGGCAAGGTCATGAGAGAATGGATCGCTACCCTCGCCCTCGGTGTCGGCATTTTTGCAATAAGCACCTCCCAAATGGTTAGTACCTGGAACCTCAACATAACCATTGGAGTGTGAGACACAAGCGGCAAGGATTGCCAAAACGACTTTCGAAGAGAATTTCATTGTTGGCTCGGTAAAAGTATAGCTTGAAATATTCGGCAGTGTTAAAAATTGTGAGACGTTTGTTGTAGGTCGTACAGCCTTTGATATTTCACTGACAATAGGAACGAGAATGTACACAGTTTTCGTACGAAAGATACAGAGAGATACCAACATTTTCTGACGTGTTAGAGAATTAGGGGAGAGTATTTTTCACCTGAAGTCTATATTTCGGACTATTATTGTGAATGACTACATACAACACTCCACTGGAAACAAGTTCGTCTGCGCCATATATATTATTTCGGAGCAATTGGAAAACAGCTTCATCTGTCATTTCGGAAAAATAAAAAACCTTTTATATATATATCTCGATAGATGTGTTCGGTCCATTGCTACTGCGTGTACGTGGTTGCACTCAACCGCGAACTCTGCTGTGGCGCAGACAAACTTTTTTCCCATCCTCGTGCAGTCATTCTGCGTGTCATTCATCACATAGACTTCACGTAAGGAAACTCTCATCGAAGCCACAGCGATTCGCCGTGAGAGTTTTCCAACGTGAAGTGCATGTATTCGGACAAAGATATTGTATGATGAATGACTACAAACGACACTCCACTGGAAAAATCGTCATATATATATATTATTTCGAATCAATTGGAAAACAGCTTCATCCGTCATTTCGGAACCAACCTATAGCACTTATATATGATCCATTGGGCACATTCCACTGCTATATTGAATATCAATGACTACATACGACGCTGGAAACAAGGATGCATCTTCTGTTACCGATACCTACTGTGTTTCACAGTCGTGGTAAAAATGTAAAAAATAACAAACAGTATTATCGTAGGATGAACACAGCACCAGGGGTATACGGTACTGTTCCTGCTAGTTTTCTGCACACTTCCGAAGTGACTGAGACTGACCCAGATCCTCGGTAGTCTTTGGATGACATGGTGCTGTAACGCATCTGGACCAGGCACCATTCCCAAAACCACCCTTGTTGTTTGCTAGATGGGTGCACGAATGGATGGCTTCATTCACTCTTGAGATGATAAAATCATTCATAGGCACCATTTGTTATACAAATTTTCATTCAAACGAGTGTTATATCATAGATATAGAATAGCATGGTGGTGAGCCCCAAACAACAACAATTTTGTTATTTTGTTATGCCTGCTAATGACGCCGTTGTGGATTCATTCCCAAGGCCATCCCATTAGACGTCCTCGTGGTACTTCGTTTTCCTCCTCCTTGTTGGTACACAAAGGTTTGTCCATTGGGCGTTTGC
>CAKOGP040001995.1:0-11879 GCA_933822405.4 Cylindrotheca closterium
TTGGTCTTCCGGGTCCCCCTATTGACCCGGAAGACCCGCTTCACACCACAACCCACCGGTCAGACTCCATGCAGACAGATCCAAGACGAACACCAAGCGGAAGGCGCCAGTAGGCTATCTCAGATAGCCCACCGACACTCTGCGTCTGCTCCTCATCCGTCACTCTGGGGGATATTCCAGCCGAGTGGAGCTACAAGTAAATCGCCGGCACACCTCGCGCCAGCGGTCATAGATCCTTCACCCCTTTCGTCCTTGTTGACAGGACGACTCCGACCAACCAACTGACTCGCAACATGCCTTGCCTGCCTCCAATATTGTGCCAAACTCGGAAAATCAGCCCTACCAGAAATTAAGCAAGTAGAAGGCAGCTTCCTTGCCGCTGTCAGTGACTTCACCCTGTTGTCACCTTGTACAACACTACCATGTCATCTGAATATTCTTCAACTATTCACCTCACACAAGAGGAACTACAACAGGATGTCCAAATATCAGTTTCTGACGCTCAAGAATGGACAGCTGAGATTCCCTTTATAGGTCTCTGTGACTATGATGACAATGAATCAGTTGACCTCTTCTTGTTTATTACAAATGGGCCCAAATTTACACAAGCACAATTCAATCCAGATCACTGGCCACCTACAAATGCAGGTAGAAAGAAGTTGCTTTTCACTTGCAGCAACTTGCTCTTGAGTATGGTACCGATTTCAATGTAGATAGCTACAATGGCACACTAAGATGTGCTCGCAACCGCAAGTATGCCAATAAAGAAAAAAATAAGGATGAATATGATGCGCAAGGTGTTTGTTTTGGCCCTTGCCATAAGTCGCACCATCATGATCGCAAAAGAAATCGTGTAAATGGACAAACCAAACCCCGAGCTACCCAAACAGCCAAGGACACTACTGGAAACTGTCTATGCAACTGTCGCCTATCTTTGAAATTCTCTAGGAATGAAGAGTTCATCTACCTTGCATGTAAGGGAGAGAAGATCCACAAATACCACCCCAAAGCCCCCGGTCCATTGCCTTTGAAGGCAAACAATCTAACTGACGAGCAAAAACAGCAGCTCCTGGCTCAGCAGAGGGCAGCAGTTGCCAACCCCCAATCTCGCAAAATCTTACTTGAGCTTAAGCAGGGGTACATTTCAAAATCTGCCTATCGAACTGTAATGATAACTGCACCGGACTACATAGCCGCAAAAGCTGTTGCTGGTGCAAACTCCTCTGCCGCTGAGTTTATAGGCTGGTTGAGAGCTCAAGCCGCAAATCCTGAAACAAATCTGTCGTATATGGTACTCTCCTATGCCCTGACGTCTAAGAATTGTTGTGTTGTTAGAAGGTATATCCAAAATCCAAAGGGTTGGAGGTCCAACAGCAATCCTCCCTCTAATCCCGAGACTGTCATGAACAACCTGACATACAGGGATGAACTTCTACTACCGATTGAAATCCAGGAACCCTTGGCAAGCTCTCGCAAATCAACCCCTACTCCTCCCATTGGTAAGGGTGGACTAGTAGCAAAAAACAACCTTTGCCAAGCTGCTATAGATCGTGTTGCACTACCAATGTGGCAGGACTATTGTGCATCTGTTGGTGTTGAAGACCATTTGCAAAATACCAAAGCCACCCGAGAGAAAAAAAGAAGCAATTTTTTGTCGTGCAGCAAATGAAGTTGACAACCAAACCATTAGGAACAGTTTGGCCTACACCTCTGGCGATGGCAAAGAATCTTGCGATGAGGATACAGGTAGTAGCCATATGGATTGTAATGCAGCTCAGGGAAAGGTCGGAATTGCTGATAAACTATGTGCCAAGCCTGCCCCCATTGTTCCCAAAGGCTTATACTCTATTGCAAATGTATCCATTGCAAACCAGACCAATGACAATTTTGCACAATCTGTGGAAGTTGAATCAACTCTCAAGGGGGTCGCACCAATGGTTGAGCTTGTTGAGCAAGCAGAAACGCATCTCCTTGCATCTAGTGACACAATTATGTCACCCACTAAAGTTATGCTTGGAGGTGCATGGATGACAGAAGCAGAGAAACGTCACTTTTTCCGCTTCCCTGAGGTTTTGTTCATTGACGCTACACACAAGTCAAACAACAAAGGCCGGCCTCTTCTCCTTGTCTGTGGTAGAGATAGTGGTGGTAAGGCGTTTGTCATCCTTCAGATGTTCATGCCCAACAAGACCAAGGCCTTCTATTGGTGGGTATTCCTTGAGGTCTCACCGGCCATGCTTGGTGTAGCACACCTGAAACGAGTCAATCTCATATTGACTGATGGAAATGCCAACAAGTACAATGCTCTTGATCAAGGAATCTTTCATTATTTTAAGAATGCCATTCGTTGGAGATGTGGTCATCATCTAATAGAAAAAACCCATCAAATCACACGGTCCTTCTGATGGAGAATTGGAAAACCAATGTAATGGGCGGGCGATCATACTGGAGATGAAGCGATGGGTACGGTCATGGGTTGATGGGAGTTCATGTGGCACAAAAGAACAATTTGAGTTTTCAAAGCAACTGTGTTGCAGGAACTACAGGAAAACAAGGCAGTACTTTGCAATCTTGGAGAAGAAGCTGCACAAAAATTGAACTACTGGATCAACAATCATATCCTTACTCTTCATGACGAGCAGTTTGCATTCTATGTGAAGCAAAACAGACACTGTTTACATGAGTACTGCACCAACGCAACTGAAGGAATGAACTATGCCGTGAAGCATAGTTCCATGGCCGCAAAGCCACATCATAACTTGAAAGCAGCCGCTTCAAATATGCATAGTCACAAGGAAATGAAATATAGGGACCGGGAGTAGGAGCAGTACCGACTTGCTATGTCTACCCCCTTGTACATTAGTGACAAGTCCGGTACTCACAACGTTGATTGCTTGAATGAGCTAGTGCCTATCGCATGATTGTGCAGTTGTCGCGCAAAACTTTTGTGGCTATCCGAGCTTTGTCACCAAAGTTGACAACACCCCAAGGTTGTCCTTCCGAGTTCATTGGCCGTCTACAATTCCGTCAGGCACATAGAGTTGAAGTTCAAGTACATTCTTACGACTGCTCCAAGTTGGTTTTGGTTTGTTCCTGTGGATTTGGTCACCAGTATGGCATCCCCTGCCGCCATTTATTGGCAATTGAAAAAAATTATGACATCAATGATGTGGCTTGTTGATGGCAATGCGACTATGGCTTTAATGCACACAAGAAGGGTTCCAAAGATCTAACAACCAAGTTCATGCGACTTCAAAGTATGGAACATTTTGGTATTGTTGTGAAAACACCTTTGCTTACAGGCATGATAGACAGCAGTGAAGGAAACAGCACTTATCCACGTGTGATTACACATGAAAATTTGGAGCTTACCCTAGACGGTGTGATGGCAATCTACAACTGTCCCATTCCTGAGTGCTGGAACTACAGGCGGCATCAGTATCCCAATCAGGCAAGGATGATGAACAATTTTGTCCAAGCATTGTCTCTGTCGCAGGAGCTGGGGAAAATGGATTCAGAGAGCGATTTTGATGCCACCTTCAAGAGCCAGGACATGGAATCCCCAAATAATGTATATGAAAATGATGGTAGTATGCAGAACGCTAGTGGCAAGCCAATCTTTGCCTTTGACGTGGAAGGCGTACTAAGGAGTCAGCCCAAACATCGCTCTTCACAACTGCAAAATGCCATTCTGCAAAAAGCAAAAGATATTATGCGTCTTGCTATAAACCAGAGACACATTGATGCTACCATAGGCGTGATGACTGAGTTCGAAAGATGGCTGGTACACGACACTGCGTCCTCAGTGACATTGAGCCAAAAGCGTGCTCATACCACAGACAAGGAGAAGAGGCCGGCCTTTGTTGTTTGACTTGTGTGTAGCGTCAATGAACAAAACCTCAGGGAAGCGGAAAAAGTGACGTTTCTCTGCTTCTGTCATCCATGCACCTCCAAGCATAACTTTAGTGGGTGACATAATTGTGTCACTAGATGCAAGGAGATGCGTTTCTGCTTGCTCAACAAGCTCAACCATTGGTGCGACCCCCTTGAGAGTTGATTCAACTTCCACAGATTGTGCAAAATTGTCATTGGTCTGGTTTGCAATGGATACATTTGCAATAGAGTATAAGCCTTTGGGAACAATGGGGGCAGGCTTGGCACATAGTTTATCAGCAATTCCGACCTTTCCCTGAGCTGCATTACAATCCATATGGCTACTACCTGTATCCTCATCGCAAGATTCTTTGCCATCGCCAGAGGTGTAGGCCAAACTGTTCCTAATGGTTTGGTTGTCAACTTCATTTGCTGCACGACAAAAAATTGCTTCTTTTTTTCTCTCGGGTGGCTTTGGTATTTTGCAAATGGTCTTCAACACCAACAGATGCACAATAGTCCTGCCACATTGGTAGTGCAACACGATCTATAGCAGCTTGGCAAAGGTTGTTTTTTGCTACTAGTCCACCCTTACCAATGGGAGGAGTAGGGGTTGATTTGCGAGAGCTTGCCAAGGGTTCCTGGATTTCAATCGGTAGTAGAAGTTCATCCCTGTATGTCAGGTTGTTCATGACAGTCTCGGGATTAGAGGGAGGATTGCTGTTGGACCTCCAACCCTTTGGATTTTGGATATACCTTCTAACAACACAACAATTCTTAGACGTCAGGGCATAGGAGAGTACCATATACGACAGATTTGTTTCAGGATTTGCGGCTTGAGCTCTCAACCAGCCTATAAACTCAGCGGCAGAGGAGTTTGCACCAGCAACAGCTTTTGCGGCTATGTAGTCCGGTGCAGTTATCATTACAGTTCGATAGGCAGATTTTGAAATGTACCCCTGCTTAAGCTCAAGTAAGATTTTGCGAGATTGGGGGTTGGCAACTGCTGCCCTCTGCTGAGCCAGGAGCTGCTGTTTTTGCTCGTCAGTTAGATTGTTTGCCTTCAAAGGCAATGGACCGGGGGCTTTGGGGTGGTATTTGTGGATCTTCTCTCCCTTACATGCAAGGTAGATGAACTCTTCATTCCTAGAGAATTTCAAAGATAGGCGACAGTTGCATAGACAGTTTCCAGTAGTGTCCTTGGCTGTTTGGGTAGCTCGGGGTTTGGTTTGTCCATTTACACGATTTCTTTTGCGATCATGATGGTGCGACTTATGGCAAGGGCCAAAACAAACACCTTGCGCATCATATTCATCCTTATTTTTTTCTTTATTGGCATACTTGCGGTTGCGAGCACATCTTAGTGTGCCATTGTAGCTATCTACATTGAAATCGGTACCATACTCAAGAGCAAGTTGCTGCAAGTGAAAAGCAACTTCTTTCTACCTGCATTTGTAGGTGGCCAGTGATCTGGATTGAATTGTGCTTGTGTAAATTTGGGCCCATTTGTAATAAACAAGAAGAGGTCAACTGATTCATTGTCATCATAGTCACAGAGACCTATAAAGGGAATCTCAGCTGTCCATTCTTGAGCGTCAGAAACTGATATTTGGACATCCTGTTGTAGTTCCTCTTGTGTGAGGTGAATAGTTGAAGAATATTCAGATGACATGGTAGTGTTGTACAAGGTGACAACAGGGTGAAGTCACTGACAGCGGCAAGGAAGCTGCCTTCTACTTGCTTAATTTCTGGTAGGGCTGATTTTCCGAGTTTGGCACAATATTGGAGGCAGGCAAGGCATGTTGCGAGTCAGTTGGTTGGTCGGAGTCGTCCTGTCAACAAGGACGAAAGGGGTGAAGGATCTATGACCGCTGGCGCGAGGTGTGCCGGCGATTTACTTGTAGCTCCACTCGGCTGGAATATCCCCCAGAGTGACGGATGAGGAGCAGACGCAGAGTGTCGGTGGGTAACAATCAAAAAACTATTTAATTCCTCTTGTTGGCACTTGCAACATAATAATCATTTCTCCCCTAGTTGATAGATCTTTCCACAACTCAGCTTTTCCTACAACTCTACAGGACCATGATTCTCTCCATTATTTCAACTATGTACTCCCTCTACTTTCATCGGGAGCCGTTGCTCCTCCAAAATCATCTTCATCAATTGAAATGTTGGCATATCCTTCCCTTATCTCTTCAAACAGCAATTGGGATAGGCCATCATCTTCATTCTTTTTTCGGAGCAAGCAGTCAAAACTATGATCCGCCCCAAGTGCAAGCTCTGCATGCGACACCATGACTTCCGACTCCTGCCCACCACCACAAGTTGAGCACAAAGCAAGATTGGTTGCTCCAAAGCGATCCTCCTTCGGTACCACAACTGTTACGGTAAAAATTTGGCCATGACCGAAACTATTTCCTGATTTTGTTTTTTTTCTAGTTTTTTTTTCCGATGTGTTGTCGAGGCCAATGAGCAACAGTAGACATACTCCAGTCTGAATGCCTGCGTCAGTAAACAATTTTTGCATTGCCTTGATTGCAGCTTTACGTTCATACGGCCAAAATTCCGCTTTGTTTTTCACGCTCACCAACATGGGACAGTAATGCAGCGTCCCATTCACAGTGTATTGCACTGGTACCATTATGTCGTACGCTGCACATGCAAAATACATGTACGATCCTCTTCCACCAAGGTACCAATGCTTGAGAAGCCCACTATCCTGCATTTCTTTCAAACTATAGCGTAGGTAGTTCTGACAAACTTGGATGAAGTTGACACTTGCCTTTGCTTCCCCAAGGTTGAGGGTAGTGTTCAAATCAGCATGTTGCAATCTTGCAATCCATTTCTCTAATGGAACAGAAAGCTGAGTGAGATCTGTCGATTGCTCAAACCTCAACTCATCTCCGCAAGCCAGCATATAAAAGGCAGCTGCAACCTCGCCAACATCTCCCTTTGCAGGACGACACAATGCAGAGGAGAATATTTTGATGGCCTTCTCCGACCAAACCGAAGCAGGTTCACTGCACTCTGTGGGAATCCCATCATCAATCCCAAATCGATTACAGCCCTCAATCATCTGGGTCATTGCAAGCCATGCGCAAACCGGATCAGGAAGAAATGCAATCCCGGCTACTGCGGTTTGGTCTGGCGAAAAGTGAGTCAGATGTGCGTATCCGGAAGCCACTAGTTCTGATGCAAAATCAAACGACACTTGACCCATTTGCAGTCGCGTTGCCAAAAGCGAATAATACTTCTGCAGTGACAGCTCCTGGTCCGCACCCCTCATTCGCAGCAAGATATTGCCAAGTGAAGTCTTCAACTGTCCTTTCAGATACAATCGTCCGAATAAGGGCCGTCCATATTGGATGGCAACATCAAGTTCTGTAATTGTCTCCTCGTTTCTTTTTTGCAAAGGGGTTTTATGAGTACCACCTACTGTTCCAAATTTGTATCCATCAGTGCGTGACACAAGACCTGTCGTCGTAAGTTGATAAAAGGGAGGATACAGCTTATCACCACCAAGGTACACGACGTTTGCATCCCGGGAAGTAGTTGATGGTTTTGGTTCCGCATAGTAGTTTGCCAATCTGGTAGTGGTCCCGGCGAACACGCAAACCACGTTTACATTGCCTGGTTTGTTCGGCCATCGGAGCCACCATCGTACCGATCGGAAATGCCACCCATCACTGTTGCTCGTCAGGTGCTGGGATTCATCAAAGAGCAATACAACCTTCTTCTTTTCTGTATCGGCAAACCTGTTTAATCGATTCCAAAGCTTCGTTAGACCATTTTGATCCGATTGGATTTCCCTTATATCCAAAATCTGGGAAAATATGCTTTCGGCTGATGCAATTTTGGCCTCATTTCCATCCGTACAAAGAATGAGTTCCACATGGACGTCTGCTTTGTCCATCGTCATTAAGTTTTTATATTCGTGCATCAACTTGGTCTTGCCGGTTCCACTGGATTGTATTAGTGGAAAGTAAGGAGCCATATACTCTTTTGAATGGATATTCTTCCACTCAAAGAGTTTGTCCAGCCGAGCCGCGAATGCCTTCAAGTCTCGTTTGTACACCATCTTGCTATCTCTGATGTCGTAGTCAATGTCTGTCACACGCTGTGATGCAGCTGCTGCGGTCTTAGAGATGGACGGTCTACTTTCCCCTGTCTTCAAGAAATGAGCCAAGTCGATCGTAAGACGCATTTGAGTCGGTTTGAAATAATCTTCGTCTACTTTCAAAGCCTCAATTAATTGAGATTTAGAGGTCTTCTTCTCAATATCAGTTACATCATCCTTGAACCATTCGTCTTCATTTGCCATGTAGTCTCCAAGTGTTTTTTCATCATCTGGTGGTACAATGTCGGTTGTCTCTTGGCTGTTCCGACTGCTTTTAGTGCCTCCCGTGTCATCGTCATCCTTTGGATCAGTGCGTTGGATTGGTTTCCTGTTGCCTTTGTAGTTCTTGTTTGAGTCATCATTTTGTAGCTTACCGAGGCCGTCTTTGGCATTGCTATCATCCTCATTCTTAGCATTCTGAGGAGCTGCCATGTGCCGTTGCATGACAACATTGCCTTTGCCGTTTTTGCATTTGGAGAAACGTGAAAAAAGTGAATCATCGGATGAGATTATTCTCAAACCACGCCGCGACGTCCAACAATAACGCTGATGATGATGATGATGATGATGCTGCTTATTTTGACTGCTGCTGCCAATGGTGAAACCGTTTACTACATCTTTTGATATGAGCAAGAGAGCTATTACTCCTTTGAAGACGAGACAGCGCTGAGTCATATATGATACTGGCGATATGATGATCTATTTCAGCAATAACACACGAAAGATCGAAAAGACGACGCTCCCATCAGCAGAATCTCGAAACATGCTTAGAAATTCCACGTTCCTGGACCCGCCGTGGGAATTTCGGGAAAAACCTGGAGCGGCCGGCGTTTTTTCACGGCTGTGCGAATGCTTTTGAAACAGCGCGTCAATTCAACTTTTCCGTTATTGTTCTGTAACTCGGCGCGGCGGGACAGGAATCCGCCCGAGCCTCCCTGTCCCTCTCGGTCCGTCCTTCCTACCTCCGAACCGCCAGCGCGTTATTCTCCGCTTCCCCGAAGACGGGTCATCGCGGCGCGCGCGCCGTCCTCATTCCGCTTCCCCCCTCTCCGAGCCGAGAGGAACAGCATCAGAATTCACTTAACAACCTCCCTCTTTTTGGCATTCGTACTTAGCAACCCACCTCCTCCTCGGATCTCTACTTAACAGCCTACCTCATTTTGGGATCCCTACATAACGATCCGCCTCATCTTTGGATCCCTACTTAACAACCTCCCTCCATCTTTGGACCCGTATTTAACGAAACCACAAAATTCCTTCCGACCGACCGAAGTCCGACCAACCGATGGATGCACATCCAGCATCCCAACATCCTCACAAGAACCCAAGACAACATGCAGCAGTCAGGACAGCGCCCTCCCTCAGCATCTGCACGGGCCCAGTTTCCTCACCACCAGAGATATGGCCGCCACACCAGTACGAATCGCCAAAACAATCCACCATGTAACACGACTGCTGATCTGGAACGTAGGCTGTTGAAATTGGCCAACGCCAACAACTGGATGTATCTATTGCCATTAAAATTGTTGGTGACGAGACCAGAACTACGCAAGCTTGACCTGGGCTTATTCCTCGACATGCAACTCCATTTTCTATCTGAAGTGAGTGCAATGAAACGTTTTGGAAGGTGGTGGCTTTGGCAGAGGACTAAGTTCCTGAAAGGTAGAGGCATTGACGCCCAATGCGATATTGCCGTTGCAATAGATGATCTACGCACGCAGGGGAAGTGCTCGGGTAAAGTGGCTCGGCCAGATCTGATTCACACCAGTCCTCCAATAGTGAAAGGCTCTGATCAGTTTGATGGCCCCGGCTTAGTGTGTCATCATTGTGGCCAACAGTTCCCGTCAGATCAATTGACTAAACGAGCCCTCTTGAAGATGAAGATCAATGCGCCATCCTACGCATGTATCAACTGCATTTCAATCCATGTGACAATGTGCAAGAAGGAAAAGGCTGATGGTTATTTGAACAAGCGTCTAGCGAAGACAAAAATAGAAGAGGACCTCAAGTGCCAAGCACGCGAAACTGTCGACATGGAAGCAATGCTTGAGGAGCTCAATGTTCCGATTCACACCATTGGTCCAACGTGCACTGAGCAAATAGAGCTATGCAAACCAATGACACTTGTCACATATAGGCTACCAGTATGTGCAAATCCCGAAGATCCAATTGGTAAGCAAAAGATATCATTCTTGATAAATTGAATTGGCTTCAACAACTAACAACGGATTGAAACTTTAGATGGTGCATCATTGTCCCCTTTGGCTTTCCTGGATTGCCATTGGCCTGATAAGAGGGCAAGTAATCACGGTCGTGTTCTTAATCTGGAGAACGAACAAGATGGTACAGAAATCCTAGTCCTGTTTGAATCAGCACTTGACAGTAAAAGAAAAGAAGAAGAGGACTTCATCCTTCTATTGTCCCATGCAACAGCCCCCCCCTTCAGCCTCCATGCATTTTCCAAGTCGGAAACAGAGCATATTGTTATGCAAATGAAAGGACCCAGAGCTGGGGCTGCATCGGGGTACACTCTCCCAGGTGTGGAAAGTAGCCAGCTATCAAAGTGCACTAAAAAGGGGTGTGTCATTTTCCCCCTGGTTCAAAGTCCTGGTGGAGGTGTGATTTACCATGGCAGCCATGGTCGACCAGTGTGCTTCAATGGTGTCTACCCAAAAATGGACATGAGACGAATGAATAAGAATCAAAGGGAACAGGAGATCAATGGTGATCGCTCCCAACAGGATGTGATTCTGTCAGAGATGATTTGTCGGATCAGGTCTATTTGTGTGGCTTATAAGTATGTGAGCCAGAAGCGATACAGGTCAGCCTTGCAGACTTGGAAGAAGACTTTAAGAAGAGCCATCAAGTGGCAGTCCAAAAGAAGGGATGGTTGCAAGCAGAAAGGGTGGTTCCATGACATGATGGAGAAATTCGTCTCCATTCAAGGGCATTCAATCCTTGGAGCATCTCTTCTTATTGTTGCTGGGACCACTGGAGCAATGAAGAACCACCAAGCAACAGCAGTGCACAAAGATGGAAACACCAGCCATGTTGTTGAAACTTTGGCTTACTACTCCCGTATCAAGGTAAATGAAATGGAGTGTCCCAGCAATTTTCCCAACAGTGAACCCTTCGCATATATGTTCCTGCCTGACTACTGTGCTGCCCTGGCACTTCGCCCTTGTCTTCATCTGATGAATTGCAGCTTGAAGAGTATTCGACATGTGGCAGATTATTCAAGGAACCATTTGAACTGGTCCTGTGCATATGGTCCTAAATAGGATAACTAACTGCATGCTCTTATTGGTGCAACAACTTGTACTAGGCAGAAGCTGGAATGTTTTGGTGTAATAGGAATTCTTTTGTTTTGAATTGTCTAACAGTCGTTATAGTATTTTGTGTAGGTTTAGTACTGCAGCAATTTGATAATACTAATAACGAGTTGTTACAGAAACTAACCTATAATGACTTGTTATTGAATCTAACCTATAACGACTCTTTATGGCTCAAATATGATGGTCCAACACTATAATAGTACTGTTTTAAATAATGACTCGTTATAAGTTCAGCACTAATTCAGCACAACTCATTGTGACTGCAGCATTCGTTGACGTTTCATTCCATCGTCATGTCCAACAAACCACCAGCAAATGGTGAAGTTTTCACAACTGTGGAAAACTGCCAGATGAATTTTAACAGTAGTAGGGGCAAGGACGTTTTTTCAAGATCCAAGGCATTGCTGGAACAAAATGGAGGGAAAAAAATTGGAAAAGATCCTGTGACTAGAGAGGACAGAAAAAATGAACGTGATGCAACTCGAAAGCGAGCTCTTTCAAACATGGAAAAAGAAAAAGCTCTTTCAAACACTGAAGAAGAAAAGGAGTCGAAG